>OZ038501.1:9341174-9496174 GCA_964036315.1 Acanthosepion esculentum | reverse complement strand
AATGTTTATGCGTTTCCTATAGTGGGAAAAAGCAATCTTCTGTGAGAGATTTACATTGTTGTTGTAAAAACAGAAAAGTAAGAAGAGAGCAAGAAAAGACATCGCCGAGTATTTATAGTGTTGGAAAGGATCCCCTAGGAACAGTTTCAGATATTAGGAGGAAATAACCCAACAATGTGTTTTAAAGTCATTTAGTAAATTTAAGGATTAGTTAACTGGATTTTGTAAAAGTAATGCTTACCTTTTATTGAAAATAATGTTTATTTACGCATAGGAGGCTGTGATGTCATAGCTTAAAAATAGAAACTATATAATTTCACACCTGACTTAAAAAAAACACATTAAATTTATTTTAAAAATTAAAGAAATACTGAATACCAACTGTGCAATAATTAAGAAATTCATATTTATGTTTTAAAATTAATTATCCATAACCTTATATAATGAATAGTTTAAGAATATAATTTTTATTTGTACTCACTTTTACTAAACTTAGTAGAATGAATCATTATTTTTATATTACATTTTTTTGAAGTGTAAGAAAGAATTTAATTAAAATCTAGTGAAATGATACATTTGAGTTTAATTCATTTCTTTTAGTTTTGATTATTTTCTTCTCTGTTTGATGCAATAAAAAATTTGGTTGCGTCCAATGAGTTTTTTTTAATTATTCTGAATTTAAGAGTTATTGAACTATCATATATTAATGTTCAAGTAGGGCAGACTAGTCAAAGGTGGTAATTCAGAATTATTTCCCTTTTGAACATACATTTTGATTTTTGAAAAAGAATATGACAGTTGCTAAAATGAAAAAAAAAGAGGAAAATTCTTTTAAAAAAGTGTTCACACTAGAATACTGCATTAAACTTTACATTTTTCAAACATGTCTTTAATACAAAATCTCTTCTAATAAACAGTAATGGGATGAATTTCAAAATCACAAAAAAGTACAAGTCATTTTTTTTAAATAAAATTTCAGTATGGTTAGTTTTCCTGTTCACTCTGAAAGAAAATAATGTTTTCTTAAATTATGCAAGAGCAAGAAGCACCAATTTTCAGAAAAAAATGATTTTTGAATTTTATTGAATTACTTTGGGTAAGACTCGTGACGAGTTTTTCCGTATGTTCACACTTAATATTACATTATTTTTTTTTATAAATGCAAAGTAAAATAAAGAAATTTCGCGAGCACACCTCGAATTTAAAAAAAAGTACACACAAGATATTTAAAAGCGGTGGGGGTGCAACATCCCACCAATGACAAAAGAAATTTTTCTACAAAACTTTCTAATAAAATAAGTTATTTCGTATACAATTTATTCATTAATAAATAAGCACTGAAAATTTCGTTTGATTTGAATAATTCCATGATTTTTAGCATTTTTTTAAACGTGGGTAGCGATTACATTTTTTTTGTTTTAATTTCGGTGAAAAAAGAACGCTTCTTTTTGGTGGTATGAGCAATAAGTCTTATTTGGGGCAAATGTTTTTAAAAGGTTATAAAAATGTACTTTCGTCAAATAAGGAAAGTAAAAAATAAAAATGTGTCCTACTTTTTAAGTTTTAAATTGAGGCGAGTTGTTTGTTGGAGGTTTTTTTTTTTTTTGGCTGGATGTATTTTTTGTCGTATGGGGGTTTTTGGATTCCACTACTACTACCAGACGTAAATTTATCATTATTGTCTTCTTCTTTAGAACTTGGATAAAAAAGAATTGATTTTTGTTTTAATTCGAATTATATGTTTTTTATTTACTGTTAGTGTTTGATATGAATTCACCCATATTAATAACTTTAATTTAAAAAATAAAAATTAGTTGTAGGTATTCCTTGCATTTACGTCGCAACAGAATGGGGTACAGGGTTAAAGTTTTAAAATTTCCTACACCCCCCCCCCTTCGGTACTTCCGCCTTTTGGGAACGCCCCAGACGCCAAGTAATAACTTCACCCCCTTCTCGAAGAAGCGGTACTGTGGGGGGGGGGGCGATGCCCCCCCCCGGGGTATTTGAGTGATGTACTATATGAGAAAACTAAATTTTTGTATTGCTACTGTTTTTTTTGTCACAGCCAAATAAGACCTGCTACTTAGTTCCGTATTCGTAAAAAGAAACTTTCACTTTTAAAAAAAGTGAAAGAAAGCTTTTTTCTTCTCGCCGAAACCGAATTGTAATAGCTGACTTTGCCAAATATTTTTTATGATGTCAGGAAAAGAGGAAGATAGTTTCCTAATATGTTTCTTTAAAAAAATCACTCATAATTGGATTTTTCAACATGTCTTTACTTTTATGAGAATCTTTCTACGACGTGCTGTTCGAAGACTTGGTCGAATAGTACTCTTCTTACCTTCCCTAGTCTTCCGTATATTAAAATGTCTATATTTTAAAGTAAAGGTAATCTTCTTTTCTTCTTTTTTTTCTATGTCGAACTAATTACAGCCGATTATTATTTTTTTTTTATCTCGCTGGATGTAATTTTGACGCTATGTAATATAAATGTACCCCCACTTCTCGAAGAAGAGGTACTGTCTGGGGGGCGGCGATGACTCCCTGGGGTTTGAGCTATGTGTATGAGAGAAAACTAACTAAAAATTTTTGTATTGCTACTTTTTTTTGTCACAGCCAAATAAAACCTGCTACTTAGTTCCGCATTGGTAGTTATGAAACTTTCACTTTTAAAAGTGAAAGAAAGCTTCTTTTTTTTTTTAGTTTTTTCTTCTCGCCAAAACTGAATTGTAATTGCTGACTTTGTTGCCAAACATTTTTATGTCAGAAAGAGAGGAAAATACTTTTTTTCCTAATAATCACTCAGAATTGGATTTTTCAATATGTTTTTCAGAGAAACTTTCTAAAACTTGCTGTTTTTCTAGGACTTTTAATCGTCTTACTCCGTATATCAAAATGTCTATATTTTAAAATAAAGGTAATTTTTTTCTTTCTTTGTGTCGAACAAAACAAATTATAGCCGATTATTTCCTATTTTTTTATCTAACATTGTTTTATTTTAAATTTAAATTGTTTTTAAGTTAATTTCGTAGGCATATTTTTGTTTCATTTTGTTTTTGTTTTGTCAGAATTCTTATATTTTTTTAGCCAGTTTCACAAACTTTTGACTTTTAGAAAAAAAAAAAGTAACTTTCCTACTTTTTAATTTTTAAGTGAAATGTACATTTTTAGATTAATGAGTTGAGATCAAATCCAAATCGGAATCCGACTTTAAAGCTTCATCTGATGAAGCTGAAAAAAAAAAGTGAATCATGTAAGTTGTTAACTAACATTTTTCACTTAAACGTTTCCTATTTCTTCTTTAAATAAAATCCAAAGACCAAATTGAAAAAAAACACAGAAATAGTCATTTCTGGAAAACTTTTTTTCATTCACTAAGTCAGCTACATGTCTAAACAAAAAATCTATTTTTTTAAGTGGACGCTTTTTAGCAAGGGTAAAATGAATGCTAGGTATTCAATTATGCAATAAATATCAATGTGTGAACATTTACGTCTTTTCTTTTTAAAAAAAAAAAACGAAAAGAAATACACATTTTAAAATAAATTTCAAAAAAGGAAAGGCCTTTTTTTTAACTTAATTTTCAGTTTTATTTGAAATAGTTTAAAAAAGCTAACCCGAATAAAATAAAATAAATGATTTCCGAGGGCAGATAAATTAACTTTTTTTTTTTTTAGGCATTTTTAAAACATTGAGTAATTTTTTTTTTACTCCTGATTGTATAGGTAAAGAAGAATAACGAATTTAAAATTTGATTTAAAATCTAATATTTGTCCTACAGATGTTTCGACAAAAACAAATGGATACTTTTTTCTGCAATGAAAGTAAAAAAAATTGACACTTTAAAAACTTTCAATTAGCTATTTATGTTTAAAACAAAATTTTCTTTCTTAACCAATAGTTTTAGAAATATATTTTTACGCTTTTATTTTATTATAATTAATAATTTTATTTTATATAATGGCTTAAACAGGAGATTTTTTTTAAAAATCCCCTCCGAAAAGTCAACGCGAGATATCAAAATTATATCCTTTTTGTACATCCATACTAAAAATAATCTAGCAGTTGCTGAAAGGAAAAAATAAAGTAAAATACTTTTTAAGGTTCACCTCGAAAATGACATTAAACTTTGCATTTTTAAAATCTTCAAACATGTCTTTATTTAATAAAATAATGTAAAAATATAAAATAATATATTTTAGTATTGATGAACATTGAATAGCAAACAAAAGGGATGAATTTCTAAATTGCAACGAAATATTAAAAATATATTTTTTAAGTTTAGTTTTTTTTTTTTTGCTGTTGAATCTGAGATAAAAAAATTTATGAAATTAAGCACCAATTCTAAAAAGAAAATAATTTTATGAGTTTTCTTTCTTTATTGAATTATTATTTTTAGCAGCATGTGGGCCAAATCTTCTGTATCTTCCCACTCGGTATTGCTTTATTTATTTACGTAACTTTTTAAAAAATTGGGTTAATTTGCTTAAGCCCCGCGCTAAATATCTATTAAAATTTTCCCAAATCGTTATATTTCCGTGTAAATTTACATGCTGAACTCGAAAATAACAATTCAATTTTAATAAGATCTACCTTTTTGGAGTTATCGACAATAAAATTTCGGACTTTAAACTAAAGAGAATGATTATCTATAAAATAAAATTACAAAGTTAAAAAAAATAATAATTAATGCGCAAACTTTGCATAAACATTGTAAAAAGAGCATGATTATTTACAAAATAAAAATGCTAGGAAGAAGCATTTTTTATTTTGTAATAAATAAATTGCTCTTCTTGTCAAAGTTCGTGCAAAGTTTGTGCATTAATTATTATTTGTTTTATTTTTAATTTAAAAGAAAAGCTTTCCTTTATTTTATTATTTTTTAATTTAAAAAGAAAGCTTTACTATAAAAAATAAACAACAGTTGAAAAAAAAAACAACACTTGTCATTACTTTTCGACACAACTTAAGTGCGCAGTGAGTAAGATCAATTATTAAAAACAGTAAAAGGCCGTTAATTAAGATTCTGCGCGCAAATGTTCCGCAGTGAATGTAGTTGAACAAGGACAGTAATGGCCAACGGCTGAACGCGACTGAGTCCGAAATTTATTGTCGATAATTCCAAAACGGTACAGTTTATCAAAATTTAATTGTTATTTTCGAGTTCAGCATGTAAATTTACACGGAAATATAAGGATTTGGGAAATAGATATTTAGCGCGGGACTTAAAAAGCAACTTAAAGGTAAATTGGCTTTTTAAGCCCCGCAAAGAAAATATATTATAACTTTACCAAATTGTCATATTTCCGTGTAAATGTATATGTTGAACTCGAAAATAATGCCCAAATGTTGATAAAACCTACCGTTTTGAAGTTATCAACAATAAAATTTCGGACTCTGTCGCATTCATTCGTCCGCCATTACGTGCCTTGTTTAACTACATTCACTGCGGAACACTTTACTCGCGGAGGTGTAATTAACGACTTATTTACTGCTCTTACTCGCGTAAATTACTGCGCATTGTCGAAGAGCAATGCCAAGTGAACATGTTTTTTAAACCCTTTTCTTCTGTGTTGAAAAGCGAACAAATTAAAAGAAATTAAATAATACAATAAACCCTTTTTTCTGTGTCGAAAAGCAATGACAAAATGAAAAAGAACAAAATCATAAACAAAGCATTTGTTTTTAAATTAAAAATAAACAGTAATTAATACGCAAACAATGTAAAGAAAGAGCATGTTTATTTACAAAATAAAATTACAAAGTAAAAAAAAGCGAGAAAGGAAATACTAACAAGAACAAACTTTAGTTTCAAATATGTTTTGCTTTTTATTAAATTTTGGAGTTTTAAATTACTGCACACATAAGTTGTGTCGAAAAGCAATGACAAGTGTTGTTATTTTGTTCAACTTTTTTTTTTATAGTAAAGCTTTCTTTTTAATTTAAGAAAAGACAAATTAAATAATAAAATAAAGCTTTTCCTTTAAATTAAAAATAAAACAAAAAATAATTAATGCGCAAACTTTGAACCCCAAACCTTGACCCTAACTGTTAGTAACCCTGAACGGTTAACCCCTATATCACAAAATGAAAGTTATTTTGAATGGCTACTCTTTTAGATCATTTTTCATTGGACCTATGTTGTTGTTAATTTTCATCAACGACCTTCCTGATGTCATCAGTTCTCAACTCAGTATCTATTCTAATGACAACTATTTACTCATATCTTAATAATAGGTCTGATCAGTTCAATAATGTCAAATTGGGTGCTGATTTAAGAAATGACTTACAATCATTAACTGGGGCAAGAAAAGACTTGTTAATTTTAATGCCTCCAAAATGAAACTGCTCTCTTTTAATAGTTAGAGAGAACCCTTTTTACCTTACATCAATAAGGCTGATGCTAACCTCCAGGAGGGTGACTCTTTGCAACTTCTCAGGCTAATGTTTTCCGCTAACATGAAGTGGAAAGATTATATTGAATCAATTACTAGGACTGCTGGTTCACTTTGCTAGAAAACAATTCTAACCAGAATCTATCTTACATATTTATAAGCCTACCATTTGCCCAGGCTTTGAATATTGCTGCTACATATAGTCTGGTGCTCCTGCTATATATTTAATGATTCTTGATAAAAATCCAAAGAATAATCTGCAATGTTATTGTTCCTGACCTGACATCTTGGCTTCAGTTACTTTCCCACCACCGTAATGTAACTTCTCTGCATCTTTTTTATAAATACTTTCATGGTATTTGTTCTGATGAACTTTGCTCTTTGCTGTTTTGGTGCAAGGAATATTGTACAGTAGAATCCCTGACAACCGAACTAAGAAGGCCTTCTGGATATAAGAAATTAGTTACAAAGTCCAGATATGAGGGGTTATATTTAGATTAAAATAAAAGAACTGAAATCAGGTTTAATGTATATTTTGAATGTTTTATAATAAACAAAATAAGATAATGGTGAGTGAAATAAAACAATTGATTTTAAGGAAAAAGAAATAAATTATGTAATGTTGATGAAAATTCATTACATTAAGTATGCCACATTTGCAAGACGAATAATGTAACAAAGATTTTTTAATCGCTGTTGCACTTTTTAACTCTGTGTGCATTATTGCAATCATCATAGCTCAATGCTGGCTTTCTTTCCATAAAACTGACAACCTTTTCAATAGCTTTTTCAATTTCAGTCCAGGTTTCATCACAATCATGTTTGCTTGGGGAAAAATGATTTAAAAAAAGAAAGAAGAATAAGATGTAGCAGCAACTCCTTGATTATTAGCAGGGTTTGTGTGTAGAGAATGGATAAAATTAAGTTTCTGGGAATGTTCATTTTAATGGATCTATCCTGGACTACCAATGCCATTGCGTTAGTCAAGAATATGCAACAACAACTCTATTTACTGAGAATTC
Organism: Acanthosepion esculentum; assembly: GCA_964036315.1. NCBI lineage: Eukaryota > Metazoa > Mollusca > Cephalopoda > Sepiida > Sepiidae > Acanthosepion > Acanthosepion esculentum. The sequence continues at coordinate 9,488,757 of OZ038501.1, read as the reverse complement.
CCAGAAAAAATAATTTACAAAGGGAACTTCTGATGACCTTATAACGCTGCTCTTTTGAGAATGTGCTATCATACAGCATCACTGTTTTGTATACCAGCTGCTTGACAGCTAACAAGAGAGCTCAACAAATTATTATATATATTGTGCAGGAAATAATCAAGTGCTTGCTGCCCCTTCTCGGAGGACATTTCTAATTCTTGTCGTAGAAAACAATGAAAGATGGACAGCATTCCAAGTACAACTTGTTTGCACTGTTACTTTCAGGGCAATATCTTTAGTTCTATTACTTCTAGAACAAATGACTTGAGGGACAGCTTTTATCCTTGGGCCCTGTATAAAATGAGCACTGCCAGATTCTGACAATTTTCAACATATTTTAAGCATATTACTTTTCTTCATTCAATGCTGTGTTTTTTTATGGTTTGTGTGTATGTTGGGCAAACTGTGGATTGATTTTCCAATTTAATGCTGTACCTTTTCTACAAATACTTCCATGCTAATTTTTCTGACAAACTTTCCTCTATCATACCTAGACTTTATAAATTTAAGCACAGTACTAAATTGGTCACAGCGTCTCATCATTTTCCAATAACCTGAAGAAGGCTGGTGTATACAATGGTTAAACATCATGAATATGGCAATGAAGATGAGGACAACAGTCCAAACAATGTTAATAGGGTAAATAATTACAATACCTCATTGTAAAAATATAGACAGAAATCTTTTCCACTTTGCCATATATACACAGTATCCCCCCAAAATGTACTTGTTCTTTAAATGACAATAAATGCAGTGTTTATTGACTTGCAGACAAGATTATTGTTTGAAATTAAGGAAGTCCACCAACAGCTCCTTTTTTCTTTTATGTATTTAAGGTGTTTAAAGAAAAGTTATTCTCCAAACTCTGTGCAGCCAATCTTTTTATTTCCCTCCTGTTTTCCGCCTCATCTCACATCATAATGCCAGTTATTTCTTTCAGAAAATAAATCAGTTTTGTTAAGATTTTAGGAAATGTTATCTTTTTTTTTCTTTTTTCTAGAAAGCCATTTTTGGGAATACAAATCCAGGTAAATATTATCTTGAATTTTATAATTAAATGAGAAATTACCAATTATTATTCATTTTTGACTCATAATATTTTCCTTTTAATTTCAGTTGCTTTTTATTACTCCAGGTGTATTAAATGTAATTGTTTTTAATTTCTTAGCTCAAACATTATCATCCTATTATTATTGTGTTTGTTCCCACTTTTGTTAGTTTGCACAACCGTTACGCCCTGCCAATGCATCATAAATAATGAACTATTCTGTTTCGATCATGTGGAAAGAGGTGAAAAGACTTTTGTAACCTAGGAAAAGGTTACTGAATGAGAATAACCAAAATGAAGGTTGGAAATGGAATGATAATATCTATAACAGAAACAACATTCAAGATTCGCCAGTGGCATGTAGTAAGTAATCAACTTGTGGTGTTCTGCTCAGATTTGTTTTAAAATTGTTAATGAGGTTGTTAGTGAGGCTGCGTTTTTAGTGAGAGCACATACATTTAAGTTTTCAAAAACACAAGGAAAGAAGAACAAGAGATCAGATTGCATTCAACAATAAAATATATATTGAAAATCAATGAGTACAACAATTGTGCTTATATATTAATATTTAGGGAGAGAAAAGTAGCTTCCCTTGTTGTGATATCTGATACAAGATAGGAATAATGTACTTAAGAATTTTCTTGTTGAAATGTTCAGAGTTCAGTGAGCAAATGAGATTTGTATTCAAGAATGAAAAGTTTGTGCAAAAAGGATAATAGAATTTGGTTTGTGACTTGGCTTGTGACAGACAGTTAACAGTGTAGTGTAATGGTAGTTCTGTGTCTGTGTGTGCGTGAGTAGAAGAATGTAGATACATGTGCGTTGCTGAGTTCTGCTGATTTATTGTTCTACTACTTTACTTCTGGAGCACGAACTGTTTAAATACTTTTTGGGTAGGCTCCAGAGAGAAGCGGGAAAAATATCGAAAGGAATATCTAAAATACATGATTGGATAAAAATTGACCAATCACTGATTTTTTTTTACAAAACCAAGTTAGACAAAGTCATGGCAGAACATTTTGTGTGGATACTGCAATAGGTAAATTGTCCTATTGTAAACAGTACTTATTTTCTAACCAATTGTAACCGAGTATTTTGTGGGTGTGGTAAATTGGAGTAGTCACTACAAACTGCTAGTGGTGAACTAGAAGTGAATCAAGTATACAGTATATTCCACTGTATTTATAAGGACATACCCATTATCGTCCATACATACGGTATAAGAAAGACACTGCTTGGTTTCAGTGAGAAAATAAAAGAAAGAAAGAAGGAAAGATAGACGTGTTTAATGGTTGTTCCAGTGAAACTCTTTAAAGAAAGCAGATGCATGCAGTCAAGCAAAAGAAAAAGGGACCACAAGAAAGAGACAGCTGATAAATTATGAAAATACAACTCTTGTGTATAATATTTGCAGCCATATCTGCCTCTCTGAAGCTGGCCATATGTGATATGCATACACTAAAACCTCCAACTGACTAAAGGCACCTAATTTTTCCAGGTTTATCTGGCCCATTGGTAATAATGAAATGTAGAAACAGGACCATATTATATAGGGTGTGAAATATTTTAATATCTCAGAAAAGTGTTTATGTTTTTTGTGCTATCTGTGGAAAAAGAAAACTAGATTAAAGATGAGGGCAACTTTATTAGGCCTTGAAAGATAATTATTTGTGCTTCCCTACCAATCTCAACCAATCACTATCATTCTTACCCCAATAAAAGAACATTATGTTGGACCACAGGATTGCTTGACTTCCCAATTCATTTTCTATCCACACAGTTTTATCTTTCATTCTGACCTGAAAAGGCTGAGAGCAACAAATGCCTGCAAAATGTGTTGTTTATATGTGACACCGAGATCTCTGGCAGTTGTTCAAACAAAAAGAGAAAGAAAGAAGAAAGAGTCTATTAATTGGATGGTAATTGTTGAGATTCTCAGGTAGATGGATTGAAAAGTTGAGAAGAAAATTAAAAACGAAATGCATTGAAAACAATCATGTTTTGAAATAATTCCAAGGAGAATCAAACCGAAATTTAACTAGATGGAATTCAATATGATTGAGCAAAACCCAAACTATCCGTCCTTCCCCAAGAGTCTATTACAGTATCCACAAAGATGTTAGATAAAATAAAAACATCAGTAAAGAAAACCAAGTGGTCGCCACAATAACATTTACAATTCCTCTGGATAAAAGAGCCTGAAAAAATGTTTTGAGTCAGCTATCCAGAGATAGAGGCCAGCTTGACAAGTTCGTCATTATAATTTCTGTGACATTCATTCAGAGAAAAATTTTATATCCAAACACTAATTTGGATTCCTTTGGATACAAGCGATAAGGAAAAATTAATTACTGTTTTGAAGTGACCATGGACAAAAAGGCCGTATGATCATAAAAATGAATAGACAGAGAAAAGATAAACTTTTGTTTTAAGGAGAGTGGAAATAAATTTTTTTCCTTTTCTTTCCCAGTTCTTGAGTAGTCTGGTCAATCGAGAAATAAAAGCATGGGACAATCTGATTAAAAAAGATTATTGTATGAAAATCCCTTTTGTTTTCACTAATCAAGAAATTGGATTTATTACACCAACTCTAGGAGCAGGCTGAAGTTTGCTGCTTAGAAAGTCAGAGCAGGAAGAGAGAGATTACCACCATCTACATGGAGTGATGGTGCAAGCTGAAACACGAAGGGAGATGGAGTTATGGTGTGGCTTGATCCCACTGACTACTCACAAAAGGGGTATGGGAAACTCCAAATTTGGAAAACCACATGAGTAAATTTATTTTTGTATCATGAAATTTAGAAAAGGGTTGATGCTTAGGGTAGAAGACAACGAAACTCAGTCTCTAGTTAACGCCACCCCTGTTGGACACAAGACTCCATGTAAGCTTATATTTTGAATTTTTACCCTAATACTATATTATATGTATAATCATCTTGAACTTAGAATCCACACACAATGTAGTGTTGTTCCCATGAGATCAGAAATTTAAAAGAAACAACCATATTGAACAGCTTGTAACTTTTTGTACCTGATGATTGACAAAGGAATGAAACTGAGTTGTACTGTAAATGTAGGTATATATGTAATTATCAATATACATATATATATATATATATGATACAAAGTGGAAAATCTATTAAAAAAATGCATTTTGATGTTGTCTGTGGGACTTAGTGCTATATGTCCAATTCAAGTCAAATTTAAGTAACAGTTGCTCTACTGAAATTTCAAGAAAAAGAATACCCATTGAAAAGCTAACGTTATTTTTATTCCTTTTTCATGTCTCCTTTTTAAAATTTCAGAAGAAGACATATCAGTTAAATTTCCAAATTTTGCCTTCTACAAGAATTTCATTACATCAAGACCAAATGGTAAGTAAATTGACCACACATAATTATTTTTATCTAGTGAAATTTGTATAGAACAAAAGTCATTATAAATATGTTATCCAATGGTGCAAACCATTATGCAAATTGATTTTCTCTTACTAATATCAATATATTATCCTGATAGAAACTATGAAATGTACTTTAACATATACAGCCATGACTAGATTCAAGATCGATGCAACTTTAATAGGCTTCAAAAGATGGTAATTGTTTGTGCTTCCATAGCACTTTACTTTAAACCAATCACGATTTTTCTTACCCCAATAAAAAAGCATTACGTTGGACCACAGTATTGATTGACTATCCAATTCATTTTCTATATACAGAGTTTTGTCTTTCATCCTGACATGAAAAAGCTAAGACCAACTGATGTCTGTAAAATGCATCATTTATAACTTTTACATATTTCATAAATAAACGAAGCATCAACTCAAACATGTGTATCTACTAAGAATAATATTTAAGTAATAAAATATATGCATATGATGGGATAGATATATATATATATATATATATATATATATATATATATATATGGTGGGACATAGTGGAAAAGCTATAAACAATGCATTTTACTGATGTCTGTGGGTCTTAGCCCTATATGTCCAAGGGAAGTAAATCTACTTTGCTTTCATGAGTGGCATTTAAATTCACAAATTAAATTTTACTCTCTTCAACAGAATTTTTTATCAATTCTTCATTGTTGAATAATATGATTGATAAAGAAAGCAGAGGCCTTTGAAATTACATTGGGAAGCTTTGATGGTGCAGAGACCTGTGAACTCATAGGTATACATTTGCTACACAAACTAAGTAAAATAATCAATCAAAATTATACAGGCCTCCACAGAGACAACTGTCTTATAATCTTAAGAAATTGGAACAAACAAAGCACAGACAAAACCAGAAAAACAATCATAATAATTTTCAAAAATGTTTTTCAACATAAACATAAAAACTAACCAGAAAAAAGTAGATTTTCTAGATGTCACCTTTAACCTAATAAAGGGTACATATAAATCATACAAAAAAAAACAATAACAAATCACTGTATATACACACATCTTCCAACACCCTGTTATCAATAATTAACTGCAAGCTTTCTGATAATTCTTCCAGTGAAACCATCTTCAACAAAGCTAAGAAAGACTCTGAAGCAGTCCTAAGAGATAGTGGATTACAAACAACACTCACATACACACCACATAGCACAAAATCCAACAGGAAAAGAAACATCATATAGTTCAACCCACCATACAAGAAGAAGAAGCAAGAAATCAAAAAAGAGTTCCACAGGTTGTTAATGAAGTTGAGAAACAATGAAGTTCTAAAGATAGAGACCTGAGGAACACCCATCTTAAGGTGAAAGATTCTAGAAATGTTGCCATTCAATATAATTTTCATTATACAATTTGTTAAGAATGATTGGATATATCAAATATTCAGCCAGAGACGCCATAGCCCTTGAGCGTGTGAAGAAGGCCAGCATGCCAAAACTTGTCAAACGCCTTCACCATATCTAAAGGGACAACCTGAACATTGCTGTTTTTTATCTAAACAAATTCAGTAATAAATATTAATAAACTGGCAATTGACCTTGAGAAATGAAAGCCATCTTGTCTATCTTAAAGAATGCCATGAGAAATGGGATGCTTAACCAATCTGGCATTGCTTAAAGACTCCAATACTTTACCAAAAAAAGATAAAAGACTTGCATGACAGTAATACAAGGGATCAGAAGGGTTATCAAATTTCTTTGGTTTGTATAAAAGTTGAACAGAAATTGAGAGCAGTCAGCAAAGAAAAATGGGAAAAATAGCTATGTTTAGTAATGACTTTTTTGCATTTTCTTTTTCAAGGAAATAGCATAGAAAATATATTGACTCTCTGGAAAGGAAACAACTATATCTTAGAAAGAAATCATTCCTATATACAATGGTGAGTAATTTATTTCTGGTATTTTTACAATTTTCCATTTTAAGTTTTTATATATATATATATATATATATATATATATATATATATATAAACTCATTGTTTTTTATTTTTGCTATATTCTTGCAATATGTTGAGTTGATCATCAGAGTATATTCCTCCTTTCCTGTTAATGTTATTTACAGTGGTCATGTCACATGTCCCATAACCCATCAGAGTCATAAGTACTGCAACCATAGTAGGAATGATGTCTCTAGATAAAGGTAGCTTGACGGAACCCATCCATTTTCAGATTAGTTTTTGAATTTGTAGCTTTCCTTCTCCTAGACAGGTTGCCACATCAAGGCAAGTGAGCTCAGTCTTTTAAAAAGAATTTTGAAATTTTTTGTGTGTGTATAAACATACCAATTTTTTAAAATACATGCATGACATTATCAGAAAATAAGAAAGTAAATTTAAAATTTATTGGTAATTTTCTAACATTTTCTAAAGAAGCATCCTTGTAAATAAGTAGACTATAAAGACAAAGTACTTGAAATTCAATAAAATATTAGAATCTTTAAAATATTCTAACATTTTTATTATTATTTGGTACTGAAAAAATTACATAAAAATCAGTCTTTTTGTTGTATTTGTCATGAAATTTTATTAAAATCATGACCTCTTTGGATAAATTAGCTAAACATCAGGTTGTTGATAAATGTGTAAATACCTCATAAAACGTGCACTTCCATGTTAAAAATGGTTTTCAGCAATATTTTAAATGAAACAAAATATTTCTTTCAATTCAGATTAACTAAACCTTAAATCAGCTATTTTTTTCTCAAATAATGTTTCAGAAAGTATATTTTATTTTTGAAAAATGTTTTGATAAAGACAATTATGTTGACAGATTTGTCAGTATGGATGATTCCATTGATTTCATTAATAATCAGAAAAAATATTTACAATCAATTTAAACTTGGTTTGAAATACACAAAAGTATTTTGCTTATTGAAAATATTAATTTCAATCTACTAGCTTAGAAGTAAAACTAAAATAAAAGCCTCAAGAAAACTTTTTCATTTTTAAAATGCATTTTAAGCATTAGGCATTTCCACTGATGAAGAACAAATGCATATTTTGATTAATTAAGAGGGTGGGGGTTGTGGGTAACAAATGTAAAAAAAAAATTTCTACCAAGATTTTCTGAAAAGAAAATGTTTCTAAAATAATTTCATTAAAATCAGATAATTTTTTTGATTTTGCAAGAATTTCTAAATCAATCTGTTTTTACCACAGAAATGACTTCGCTATACTAATCTTTGCTGACACAAAAAACAAGATTTATTTCAAGCATGCTCGAAAGCATAAAAAAAATTAATAAAATGATAGGAAATACTTTGGTCTTTCCTCTTAATAATAATATAAACATTTCAACATGGAAACATTGCTTTTATCAAGTTCATGAAAAGAAATTAAAATATTTTTTCAAATAATTTAAAAAAAATTTTTTCTCCAACTTTCTTTTGTAGGTTGTTTCCCAACCGAATGCATGGAGTGAACCCAGAAGCGTCTGTTCTCAGGGATGAAGAAGCAGAAGTAAGGAAATTTTAAAATCTATTAAGTGGGAACAACATGTAGAAACAAGCAAAGTTGCTTGGTGTGGAGGCCATGGTAGTATTAGTAGTTGGATTACAATAACAAGTAATTTTTTTTTAATCATTTACCCCTACTCAAGCAAAGCAATTTGAATTATTTCTAAATAGATTAATGACAAAATATGCTCCGAAAGAAGCATAGAAACTTGTTATTTACCAAATGTTATCCTAGTATGGAACAAGGAAGAAAAATAAGGGGAATATTGTGAAATGCTAAGCTTTTAAATAGTGTTTGTAAGTTTACCAAGAGAATCAGCATTCCAAACTTTTACCTTAGTTTGAACACCAACTCCCAGAAGCAATTGGAAATGTAAAACTATTTTAGAAAAAAATTGGGCCACAAGCAGAAAAGATGGAAGACAAAATCCATAGCACACAAAATCTGTGATCTTCATTCAGCTAATGCACTGCAAAAAAATTACAACACTTCGCCTGGTGACAAATGCAGGAATTTTTAAAGCATTCTACAAGATATGAATGCTTACAATTGGCCAGGAATTAAAGACTTTTATGTCTATATAGTATACTAATACTAACCTCACCTGAGTGGGTAGTTTTTGTGGGACCATTTTGAATGACAAGGTAAGACACCGTTTTCTTCTTTACAGCCAGAAGCCATTGAATTAGTCCTATTTGAAATCTGCAAATACGGCCTCTTTCTTTTAATAACTCGATTTCTAGACAGTAAACAAAACTGACCTAATGGATTTATCTATAAAAAAATGACATTTTCACATTGTTCATTTGGAGACATGAGTTCAGTCTCTCAACTTGGCAGTTTTCACCTTTTATTTTTCTTCTCTTTATCTAGTTGTATACTGGAGATTCTCCCACAGGCAAATCATTATAAACATTCTGTTAACAGTCTCATTGCATATAGTAGCACAAGCCCGATGATTCAGTGTAGTCATAAGGTCACTCCACAACTGAGGACTTGACCAGCTCCCTCTGTATTGCTTGGTTGTGTGTGCCAATCTCTCAGTCTCTGTGAATAGTCTTCTTGTCTACACAGTGATGTTCTATGTAGTGTGTATCAATATGATTAACTTTTTCCATTATTTTCTTTGATAGAACATTGAATAATAAAAATATACTGAGGGCTTCTTTTATTGTTTTACTTGTATTTTAAAGTCTTTTCTTAACAATATTTAAAAGGTTGAGTTGACTCTAAAGTCTAAGAAAGAAAAAGTTCTTGGATTTAAGGTTGCTCTTAAAACAAGTGCCAATCTTCAAATGTATCATTTTTTATCTTCTTTTTATGTTTATGTATTATTTATAATTATTTGAAGGGAATAAAAATATGAATCTTTTTTCTTGTGTGTCTTTTACATTCATTCAGGTTATTAGATGCTCACCAGAGTTGAGAGCAAGAGTGAAGAGGGCTTTTGAAATGATGTTGGAGTTTTATGGTATGCGACTCACAAGTGATAACAAGTTTGAACGTGCAGAAAACTCCAGAGAGAGGCTCAGAGAACTTAATAATTGGTAAGTTTAAAGTAGCGTTTAGAATTAAACTCCTGGCCTTGAACCAGAGAAAGATGATCCTAGACAAAGAAAGCCAAGTCCTTGGTTATCTATTATTTCCTTTTTTACCCCAAGGAAGGTGATAATTCCACTAAGACACAGGGAGTTGCTGAGAGTGAAAGAAAATGAGAAGACATTCTTGAGGAGGAAAGACAAACAATAAAAGAACAGAATTCACAAAAAAAGAAGATGGCAATTGATGTTACATTTGTTATGATAGGTATTCTCTCTAACAGATGTACTCTCGTAAAGAGATGATAACTCTCCCATAGGTATGGTGATACTGCCTTTTGTGCAGTACCTAATTGACATATCACTACAACATTTAAATTTTTGAAGATCATAGGTGAGAGAAAAGAAAGAAACTTGAAGAGAGTTCCACAGGCGAGAAGTGTGAGAAAAGAAACTTTTAGACTAGAACTTGTAGTTATATCTAGCTATTTCAATGGTAAAATGATGAGATTTAGTTACTAATCTAGTACAATGCTTAAATTCATGTAGTCGAAGTATCAAGGTAGAAGGCTCTTTAGAACAATTGCCAATAGAATATTTATAGAAAGTAAGCTCTCAGATCAGATTTTGGCTTTTCTTAGGCTCAGATTGACTACAAATTTTATTTTGTTTCTTTAGTGGGTGCTATTGTGTGGAAATTCTTTGAGTGCGTGAGTAAAAATGGAAGCTATGTGTGGCGCCAATGGGTGATTGATGGGATTTGGAGCATTCACATCTGGCCAGTGGTGGAAATTAGTGTAGCATTAATCAGAAAAAGATCTGCTTTTAGGAAGATTATAACACTAGGAAGGAATTGTCGAAAGTTACATCATCCAGAATATTAAGATGGGCTATGAAGTTAATGGCTTTTGGTTATGATATGGAATATGTGAAGGGAAACATGATACCACACATGGACACATTGTCCTGGCTGCAATTTGAAAAGGAACAAAACAAAAAAAGTTGAGGATAAATTTTTGCACTGGGTAGAAACAGATGTGTTGCTCATGAATAGACTAGTTATGGAAACATTACAAGATCCAGTCTTAAGTCAAATTTTATCTAGAATAAGGAACAACAAATGGAGTGATTGTTCAAAAGCAGAAAGACCTTACAAAGAAACCAGACACAAACTATAAAAATTTGTAGTGGGGATTTAATCATACCACCGGAAAAATGTAGAAAAGTAGTAATTAAAAGTGTACATAATGATGAAGCAGTTAAAAATGGAAATGTGGTGATAAACCTGAGACGTGGAGAATTACGTACACAATGTATTAAATGTGCTGAAATAAAGAATTTTCACCACAATAAGGAAACGGAACCGTGGTCTAGAGTTCATATGGTTCATGCACAAGTTGATGGGGTAGGTTTATATCTAATACTGGCTGACGCTTTTTCCACCTGGACTGAAGTTTACAGAGTTCAGGATAAAAAAATCAATCACAGTAAAACAAATATTACACATAATATTTTCTAGAAATAAAGTACCAGAAACATTAGTAACTGATAATCACCTGAATTCTGTGATGATGAACTATGCTTATGGTTAAGGAAGATTGGCTGTGTTACATATAAAACACATCCTTACCAGCTTTAATCAAATGGGATTGCTCAACGAATGGTCCAAACAAATAAGATGAGATTGAAAGCATTTTTCTTCTCAACAAGAAAAGATTGAAACTTTCCTACCAAGATTATTGTTACATTAATGGGCAGATTGATTAAAACTCCATTAACCATGTCTTACTCCATTAATGAAAGCATATGGTACGAAAGAAATAACGAAAACAAGCCGGAAAATGCGAATTTCATGAGGAAAAAGGATACAACACGGCATTAATATGCAAGAATGTTAAAAATATTGTTGCCTATGCAGACCAGTTACGAGTGAGCCAAAATTACGAGGGTGTACAAAGCGAAGCTATTTCAAGTGACTATATAAATGAACAAGAAAGCAAGGCAGAGGAATCAATGGATGATCAAAGTTCTTCAGAAGACTCGGAGTATGAAACATGGCACATTGAGAATAAAAGAATTAGATCAAGGTTCAAGAAATACTTATGAAACCAGTGAGATGGCAGGGGTGGGGTGATGTAGGAGAAACTGTAAATCCACATGGGGTGTGAAACTCCAAAGATTAAGGGAGATCTAATGGGATTGGATTAGGTAGTAGGTAATTAGCATAAAGAGTATAGTTCATGGGCCATTTTGAGTCAGTGTACATAGAATATCTACAGCTACTAAGTTTGATCATCATAACAATATATATAGCTGGATATGCACATTTGAAGAGGTACTCCATTTTAAACAGTGTATATTATATCTACCAGGTTGTGTCATACACACTGTTTAAAAAATGGGGTGCCTAATCAAATACTGTTGATTAAATAAAGTGTTCAGCTTTCAGTATTTCTTGTAGGTTACTCAGATCGGCATACACCTGATAAAGCCTTGAGGGCACAATGGCCGAAACATGATAACAACAAAGATAAGGAAAATCGTCCACATGTAAATAATGTAAATAGTAATGTTAAATGTTCAGCCAAAGAATGTTGATTGATTCCTTATAAGGAAATGGCTGTTTATACCTTTATCATTACTAATGGCTTGAAATGACAATTTTATGTTATTATTTTTATCATACAATGAATGTGATTATGTTCCTTTTCATTTTGGTCACTGATAAAATTTGAATGGATGACAATATTTCAACTCTGGTCTATACCAATGTCACATATTTGGGACCCTTGACTGATGTCACAATAAGGTATCATTTCCCAGCATTCTTTTTTCCTCTTGATAAAATTCTAAGATATAATTAAAGATTTCTAAGAATTTATTCATGTATTTTTTTTTCTCTTTTTAACAATTTTTTTTTAGGGACAATCACAATTTCCTTCGTATTTCAAGAATCCTGCTGGCTCTCAAAGAACTTGGTCACCAAGAGTTGATGCTGCCATGGATGAAGTTTCTGGCTGAACTGATTTACAAAGAGAAAGTGCTGACCTGTGCAGAATCAAGTTTTGAAAATTACTGGCTTGAAACATTAGATGCAGAAGACAAAATAACAGTGATTCAATACAAGACTACGTTGATTCAATCCAAGGACGCAATCCAATCCAATGAATAAAATCTAAATATTTTCATTTGTATGACATCAAAGAATAATTTGAAGAAGAAAACAGTTTTGTTATTGTTAAAGTTTCCGCCTCTTTCCAATCATTTATTGTGCATCCCCTCTTTGCTGGATAATCACAAGATAAAAGTGAGTGAGTTGCAAAAGTCTACGAGCCTCACTTGGTATCTTGCAATATTTTGTAATGTCTCAATCCACAAAGAGGATTAAGCTTCTCTTTAAAAATACAAAATATATTTTATATTAATTTTCACTTACTACTGTGGTATCTTATAATATGACAATTGATATCAATATCAAAAAAAGTCATAAATGGTGACCCAGAGGCATTAGATAAAGAATTCGTCAGTATAAGTTGTACCCTACAATGTAACAACTACCCTGGGTACATGGCAGCAGCCCCTGAAAACTGGGATAGGCGGGTACAAGAGGAGGAGGAGGACAACAACACTCAGAAAACAGTCTGCCTGCCTTATGTGAAGGGGTTATCAGAGAAAATACAAAGGGTCTGTGGTTCATATAACATCAGGACAACCTTCAAAAGCTTGACGACACTTCGCAGATATCTCTCCTGAGTAAGGCCCCCATAGAGGGGAACATGACTAAAGACTGTGTGTGTACGCTATCCCGTGAAGCTGCGGAAAGAAATATAAAGGAGAGACAGGCTGCCCTCTTAAGGTGAGGCTTCAAGAACACCAGAAAGCTGTAACACGAGGGGAAGTGGAAAAATCAGGCGTGGCTGACCACATATAGAGAGAGAAGGGAGATCACCGCCCTCTGTGGGATCACCATTGGAAAATTTGTAAACTTAAGGAATCAGCACATATGCTGAGCTGACCAAGCATAGAAATGAATACAATATGGGAACCAGTAATAAGGAGTGTATGAGAAAAGCGATAATAACAACAAAGTTGCAATATGAGCTCTGGTAAAAAAATATTATGATAACACCAAAAAAGTTTTGAAAATTATTAGCTCAAGACGTTAGATGCAGAACACAAATTAGTGTTGATTGAGCATAAGAAAGAAATTAATTTCTAGGAATAAATATTAAATATTGTCATTCTTATGATATCAAAGAATAATTTGAAGAAAGTCGTTTCGGACTGAAATTGAAAAAATAAGAATTTTATTTTAGAAATTAAAATGACATGCTTATAGATTTTCATTTCATATACGCAAAACATTTTACTGATTTCCTTAAACTTGCTTTCAAAAGTTGATTTTTATTATTTCTCCTTCTTTTCCTGTGTCATTCCACTTGAGGAAGTTGAATGTTACAAGAGAGATTTTTTTTGTATTCAGCTGTTACATAGATATTTACCAAAGATCTGAGTACATTCTTGGGCAGATTGTTACTATAAGATAGAAAATGGTAGGAGTCTTGGGCAACAACTGCATTGATCTTATAGGCTTGAGAAGTTGTTGATTTCCCAGAAACAGGGATAAAATGAGATGGTGAATAGTATTTGCTTTGTCATCCTGGCTTAGATATCTTTAGTGGTTAAAAAATATCAGACCTTATAAGGAAAGAAAATTATGCAGTTGCTGTTTCTCTTAAATAACCCCTTTAGGATACTGATGATTATGGCTCTCCATAAATTCCAGTCCTTTGTAGCTGTTAATAAATTTTGTCTTTTTTGTTATTTCTCCCAAGCCCTGTTCCACTATCCATTTACTCAAGCTCAGTAGGTCATGCATTGCTTTCCTCTTTGCTTCTTGCTTTCAATATGTTCTGTGAGTGTCAAATTTTCCAAACCTTCTTTCGTCATTATGTGCCCTAGAAATTTCAACTATCTCTTTCTGAAGTTAAATATAAGTGTCCTTTTTGTTTCCATTTTCTCTAAAACTTTGTTGTTGCTTATATGCTCAATCTATGGTATTGTCATCATCCTTCTATAGAACCCCATTTCTGTTGCATCAAATCTCTTCTTCATCTGTAAGGAGATTGTCCAGCACTGCCATATAGGAGGACTGATATTATATAATAGTTGACTGATATATATAATAGTTGAGTACCCTTTCCTTTCTTTCTAATTGTTTCTTAATACCTTGTTTAGCTTTTAGAAGGCATTTTTTTGCTATCCTAATGCACCTTTGGATTTCAGTGTTACACTATCCGTCCACTCTTAAACCACTTCCCAGTTATTTATTGTTGTACTTGTTTGATTTTGCTATCTCCAATTTGTAATTTTCATGTTGGATTCTTCCTTAGAAAGATTATTCTGGAATTGTAGGGGATTTAATTAATTAGTTGGCAATGATACAACTAACAAATGACTTTAATAAAGGCACTGTTGATTATTTATGGTTCTTCTCCTTAAATATTCCATGGCGCTTCCAGACACTGATGATCATGCCTCTCCACAATCTTCTGTTTTCGTAGTGCTTAATAAATTGTCTTTTTTGTTATCTCTCCTAACCCCTGTTCCACCATCCATTTACTCAAGCTCACTAGGTAGGTTACGTGTTCTTTTGCTATATCCTTCAATCTGTCCTGTGAGTATCAAATTTTCTAAGCCCATTTTTCTCATTATGTACTCTAGAAATTTCAGTTCACTCTTCCTGATGTTAAATATACATTTCTTTTTTGTTTCAATTTTCTCTAAAAACTTAAACCTTTGCAAATGAAATCCACTTACCTTCAAAAAGCCTATTGGTGTGTGCATGCCAATGCCATTGGTTCAATGATATAAAGAAAAACCAGGGCTGAGTCATTCCATTGTCTATAACAGAAAACAGTTGATGGAATAGCTTGGATGTGCTACCTATGTGGGTTGATAGAATAGCCTGGATGTGCTACCTATGTGGGTCGATGGAATAGCTTGGATGTGCTACCTATGTGGGTTGATAGAATAGCCTGGATGTGCTACCTATGTGGGTTGATGGAATAGCCTGGATATGCTGGCTACAAATTAGCATATTTCCCTTCAAAAGCATAGCAAGTCAGTAGCAATGAAAAAGAGAGATCAAAAGGTGGATTTGTGGCTATTTGAACTATGGCTCTGTGAACTTGTGACAGTTTGTAGAAAGCTGTAGAAAATGAATCAATGAAAAAGAATCTCTTGTCAGAAAAGTTTACCCATGCCTGGTATAGAAAGAAGTAAGAATTCCTAAGAGGACATCATAGTTTCATTTTATAACCTAGAACAAGGACTGTTTTGTTCAGTCCATGATGTTAGGCGTATGGTGGCAGAACAGGAAAAAATGACAGAGACTTCAGGAATAAATAATTGTATTAACAAAAAAATACAATGAATGGTTTAAATGGTGTGAATGTCTTTTTGATGAAAGAAATAGATAAGTAGAGGCTTACGGTAAGAGTGAGAGGATGAGTCAGGATTTACTGCAGTGACGGCATTGGTGAGTTGTCTTTTGAGATGGGAGACCAATTGTCTTTGGGTGTGGAGGTGGCATTCCAACAAGCATATGAACCCTGGCTGTTGTGATCAATGTGGCTCGTGACATTCCTATTTCATTTCTTTAGGTGGGAGTTGGTGTTATTGGGTAAAAAATTGAATTGTATGTTTTGGGGGTGGGTGAGGAAAGTGGAAGATGTGTGTGTAGCCAATGCGCACTTAACAGAATTTTTAGTTCAGTCTTGGGTTTCAGAGCGTTCACATCTGGCCAGTGGTGTAAATTTGTGTAACATGAATCAGAAGATCTGGTTTTAGGAAAATTATAACAGCCCCCTTAGATCTTATTCTGATTCAAGGATAGGTTGCTGTGTTGTATGTATGTTGTATTACATGGTCATCATACGAGGGATGATGTGCCAATTGGGTGTCGCTTGAAGAGTCTCTGGAGGAGGGGGCAAGTTCATATAAATAAGGTGGTCAGGCCGAGGTACAAGGCGACATACGTGAGCACGATGGACCCAATTAATTTCGTCAAGATCATTTGCAATTTTGAGTACCATGTCGTTCGTCTTGATGACTGAGTAACTACCTGTATCGAATCTTTATAGATGAGCTGATTTAGTTGTTTGTGTGTCTTGTGGTCGGCCTCATTATTTGCTAGGGCGACGTGTTGGTGAACCTGTCGCAGCAAAGAGTTTATCAGCATACCGTAAGCACCAGATTCATCATTGGAAATGTTCCAGTTGGGTAGTTTGGGAAAACCGATGTTGGGGTGTCGACCAGTAATGACATAATCCGGCGACATTCCAGTTGCACTGTAGCATTCATAGACGACACAACAGATTTAAGAACATCGGTCATCTATGTCATCTCACAGAAATTCTTATACACTTCGCTTGTGAAGTAGGTACCATGGTCGGAAGATACAATACAGTGTATCGCCCAGTGGCAGAGGAATTATTAGTAGAGTTCACGAGCCACATTGATCACATGGTCTCTGGCGCAGGGAATGGCTGTGAGGTGTCAGCTAAAGCTATCCAAAATTGTTGGGATATAGCGTTTGTCCTTTGACAAAATCTATGTATACGACTTCGAAGGGCCTTGTATCTTGCTTGCAATAGATTACTGCCCAATGGTCACTGAGATCAATCGTGATGTTGAGTGTAGATGCTTCACCTGAGTCTACGACTTGTAGGGCTTTGATGATCCTTGCCAGTATATCATCAGAAGCTTGCTCAGCTGCGATGTTAATGTAGTCAGATAGTTCCTTTGTGGGGATGGGTGAGGTGGCGTGACAGGCAAAAAATGCATCGGACGCTTGTCTGTGAAGTTTGAGGTTCTGTAGTGTGTGTGTGCTACAAAAAGCAGTTGTGTACACTTGATTTCTCTAAAACACCACGTCGAGACGTAGATGTGAAGCTCTGAGTTCTGAAGTCTGAATGTTTTGCCCACTGCAGTCAGATTAGCCAGTAGGTTGGTCTTCTTTAGGCTGTGCCCTCTGCTGAACATGTCAGCCCAAACATTAGAGTCACCCTCCATGTATTCCAAGACAAATTTATAGCTGGATATTTCTTCCTGTCATCGTCAAATTTTTGCATTATTGAATTCACGCTGGTTGAGGTATGTCAGTGAACGGTGGTCAGTGAAAATAATAAATGGGCGACTGTGCAGAAAGTAATCGAATTTGGATATGGCCCTTTTTATTGCAAACGCTTTGCGTTCGGTAGTGGACCAGTTTTGTTCTGTTGGGCCGAAGGTATGGGAAGCGACGGCTATGATCTTTTTTTCATCCGTTGTCAGGTTCCTGTATAAAGATGGCACCACACGCGACGTCACTAGCGTCTGTAGTGTGTGTAAAGGGTTGAGCAAAATCTGGAAATGAGATGACTGGTGGGGAAGCGTCTCTTAATTTTTCAAAAGCCTTGTCGGCCTTTTCTGTCCAAACAAACGGCTTGTTGGTCCTGCTGAGTTCATGTAAAGGAGCCATCAAGTGGGAAAATAAAACTGTCTTGATTCATTCATAGATACGAGTCTCCAGAAATTGGCATATCCAGACAAGACGTCCTATAAGACTTTGTAGCTCCTTTCTTGTATTGGGTGGCTTATTCTCGACAATGGTGCAAATTTATTCTGGGTCAGGTCAGAACCTTTCCCTAATAACAATGCGACCGAGAAATTTGGCTTAAGGAGCGAGAAAAGTGCACTTCTCGAGGTTGAGTTTCAGTCTGAATTTTTGAAGAGCGATGAATAACTGTTCCAGCATGAAGATGTAGTCATGAAAGGTTTGGGCATGGACGAGGTTGTTGTCAAGATATGACAAGATATTATCTCATGAAGTGACAATGTTCAGTGCCTCGGCTATGCATCAAGAAAATATTTGACCAGCAGATGTTAGAACAAAGGCTAGGTGTGTATATTGGTAACATCGACTCTTCCAGGTGAATGCAGTTTTGTGGCGGTCAGGTTCGTCGATGTGAAATTTGCCAGTATCCCCTGCGGAGATCGAGGAATGAAAAGTATTTGTTTCCCTGACCTAACTTGTTAAAAATGGAATTGATCGTGGGCATCAGATAAGGGCCTAAAACTGTGAGTACCTTGTTCAGAGTCCTCTTGAAATTGGCCACTATGCGGATTCGTCCATTTTTC
Organism: Acanthosepion esculentum; assembly: GCA_964036315.1. Lineage (NCBI taxonomy): Eukaryota > Metazoa > Mollusca > Cephalopoda > Sepiida > Sepiidae > Acanthosepion > Acanthosepion esculentum. The sequence goes on along the minus strand of OZ038501.1, from coordinate 9,470,044 downwards.
TTTCGAACGGCAAAGACGGCTGTTGAACCCTTTCAGGTCGAAGCAGAGTTCGGTGATCCCGTCGGTGGCCATGCGTTGAATCTCAATGTCGACATCAGCTTCTAACACCTGCACAGTCCTTTGTTGCTTTTGGCTGCGGGACTGGTCATTAGTGGGTATACACACTGGGTTAATGAATGTGCCCTTATTGTCATTGCTGAATATATTGGCGTATTTGACGAGAAGGGCTGCTGTTACTTCTAGCTCATCATGGTTGGGATGAGCGGGGAGGACTATGCCTGTGTTTTTTTCTAATCCAGTTCAGTTTTCGCTCTAAGGACTGGATATTGTTATGGGATGTTGCCATAAGCTGGCTCATGACGGGTTGGGCTCCATATATGGGTGTAGAGGTGTGAAGCGTTTTGGGGTTAGTGACTGACATCAGAGGTGCTGTATGAGGTATATCACTCGATTTCAAGGTTCAGTAGAATTCGAATGTGGTGTCTCAATTGTTTACAGTGTACAACGCTAGTGTATCGTGATATAAATTGTTCTGGCCGACAAGGATTGGTATAGTGGCATTAGTGACCAGTACATTCATGTTCTGAAATATAGGTGAGCTGGCGTCGCCCACGCTAATATCACCGATTATTTTGCCAATGACGGAAACATCACCACCTATTACAGTTATGTGTGTATTTGATGTTTTCAAGTGTTTCCTTGCTTGCTCGGGTAGGCGAGAGATAGGTATGATGCAAGTGGTGCACCCTGAGTCTAGCATGCCTATCTCGGAGAAAGTAATATCGCCGATAGTGATGTCTATTTTTGTGAAAGGAGATCGGTGTGTGTGTGTGGATGTTGGAAATTGAAGATGTGATGGTGTTTGTCACTATTCTGGACCAGGGACTGAGCCATCACATCTTGTCTGGCTCTGACCGAAAATCCGTTTCATGCAGTTGGTTTGTAACATCAGGTTGTTCTGTGGCTGTTGTAGGTGTGTTTGAGTATACAGTCACAATGTGTGCTTGAGCACAAGGTGGATGAAAGTAAGGGCAATTTTTGCCCTTGAAACATGTGAGGACCTTCATGTAGTTTCTGCAGACCGAATAGTTGATTCTGTTATTTCAGTTGTTTGTGGGCATTTGTTTGTGTTCGCCTCAGGGTTATGTCATTGTGTCCCATTCTCGTAGAGGTGTTCTTGGGTAATATATCTATCGGTGTATCTGGTGTATTTGATGTTTCAGGTCGGCGAGTTTCTGATGGACACCTTGATTCGTTTGTGTATGTGGTCGCTGTCTTTGCGCATACATTATGTCTGCAGTAAGGTTTGGGATAGCGTTGTTTTTTATACCGCGCTCGAGGTAGCGTTGGGCATCACTTGCTATAAGACTCACTGAGTAGTGGTTGTCCATCGGCTTTACGAGGTGAAGATATATGTTCGTAGCAGAGGCCATAATTTTTTTGCTCATGGGCATCACGCATATGAGAGAAAAAACGCTGTTGACGCTCATTTCGGAGTTGTTGTTGTCCGTCTGAAACTTTGCCTTTATATGGACTGCTTCTTCTCTGATCGTGGTTTCGAGCCAGCCTGCAAAATCAGTGATCTTTTCATTGTCACGTCGTTGCAGGTCTCACGCTCGGCTAAAGGGCTGAAAGTTGGTCATTTGATTTCCGTGCAGGTAGCCCCTCAACTGCACATATGAGGCTGTAGTCTGATGCAAATCCTCCATCTGTTGGAATATACCCTCACTGAGAAGTTGCTTCGGGATTTTAACAAATTTGGTTTCCATCTTCAGATAATGTGCAAGCTCAGGTTTTACATGGATTGTGTAGGCCTTGTTTAAATCAATTATGAATCAATTGACGTCGTTACCTGGATGGAAATTTTTTATGTCGCACATAATGTCACATAAAAATTGTAGTCACATGAATAGTTCGTAGGCGTGCGCGATCCCGACAAAGGCAGAGGTGAGAGCGGTCAGCATTTGCTGAAGTTCATCAAAGATTCTGGGTTTAGTAGATTTCAAGTCTGTTCTCAATTTGAGAATGGTTGCTCGTTGCTGTTTGATCAATTCTAGCATTTCATGGTGAGTGAATGCGGTGTAGTCCATTTTTTTGTCCTTTTCGTAGGTTCAAACTGGCTCCAATTCCTATTTTGCTTCTTTAGGCGGGAGTGGGTGCTATCGGGTAAAAAATTGGATTGTATGCACACATGACGGAATTTTTAGTTTGGTCTTGGGTTTCGGAGTGTTCACATCCGGCCAGTGGTGTAAATTTGTGTAACATGAATCAGAAGAAGATCTGCTTTTAGGACGATTATAACAACATTTCTGGTGCTTCAAGTCTCTTCTCCATATGTGAGGAGATTGACTATCATTCACTGCCATATAGAAGGACTGATATTACGTAACAGTTCAGTCGTCTTTTCTTTGTTTCTAATGCAATTTTTCTGTTTCTTAATACTTTGCTTATCTTTTGGAATGCATCTTTGGCTATCCCAATGCACCTTTGGATTCCAGTGTCACACTTTCCGTTCTCTGTTAAAACACTTCAATTGGGCAAATAGATTTTAAGAGAGATAGAAAGCAGCAAACCATTTAACTGACTAGCTTATATGAATAGATGGCGCAACAAGGGGAGGGAGGGGCCTTAGCAAAGCAAGAAAAACCACTGAGAAACAAGGGACAGGAATTTTGGAGAGCCATAATCATCCATGTCCTGAAGGGATATAACACAGAAGAACAACAATAGCCTAAAGGTATTTTGTATGAAAAATATATAAGTAAATAAGGGCTTTAGGCATCTTTAAAACACTGGCACATTCACTCATCAAACTACCATTATAGATAAAAAAAAAATATAAATAACAAATTTAAGAATACAATATATATCCTAGATATATATTTCAAAGTCATTTAGTAAATTTAAGGTTTAATTAACTGGATTTTGTAAAAGTAAAATTTATTTTTTATTTAAAATGAAAATAACGTTTATTTACACATAGTAGCCTGTGATGTCATAGGTAAAAAATAGGAACTATATAATTTCAGGCTTAACTTAAAGACACATTAAATTTATTTTAAAAAATAAAAGTATATTGAACACCAGCTGTGCAATAATTAAGAAATTTATATTCATTTTTTTTAAATTAATTACCTTTAACCTTATATAACGAATAGTTTAATTTTTATTTCTACTCACTTTTACTAAACTTAGTAGAATGAATCATTTTGTATCGGCTGCTATGTTTTTCCACACCCACATTTTATTCGCCTGCGATTGGCTAATAAATCACTACTACCTTAATATAGGACAATTTGGCCATCGCAGTCGCTTTCTTGGAATCCTTTGGTTTTGATCTGGCTTGTTTGTTATATTAGTACGAGACTCGTACTAATATAACAAACAAGCCAGCAATGTCCATTTTAGCATTAGTATTTTAGTTGGGTTTTTTAACTTTTTCAGTTGAAAGACACATTGACTTGGAAATTCTTGCAAAAATCAAGTACTTGTTGGATTTTAATGAAACCTTCAGAACTTATTCACAAATGAATGATTGAAATTATTTTAGAAATGTTTGTCTCTTTGAAAGCCATGGTATAATTTTTTTTTATATCTGTTACCCCCCTCCAACTTAATTTTATGAAAACTTCAAAATTTTTTATTTGCAACCTGATTTTTTTTTAATTAAATGCACAAGACTCTGAAGAATCTAAATCATCGATTTTTTTTGGTAAAAAAATACGCAAAATTGTCTAAACTCAATTGTAAAAATACAAAACCCAATAAAACTAAGATAATATTTAATTGAGAAAGCTTTTAATGGATTTTCTGAATAATATATAAGAAGGTAATTATTATCTGAAAGAAAAAAAATTTTTTGATGAAAAATGAATTTTTACATTAATTTTTTCTTTTTTTTTCAATTTTAAATACACGATATGACAAAAGGTTGTTATATATTTTAAAATTAAGTTTCTTTATGAAACCTTATGGAAATGATATATTATGTTCTCTACTTTATAAAGATCATAAATTTGAAAGCTTATTAAAATCTGACAACCGTTGATATTTTTAAAATAATTTTTTAATATTCCAAAATTGTATTTAAAATCGTCTCTAAAGAAAGTATGTATGCAAAGCTTTGAAATAATGTCACGTGAGGTAGAGTTGTTTCCCTTGATAGAAGCAAGTTCTTTTTGCTTTAGAAATTGCTTTGCATTCGTTCAGTCAACAACAAAACAACGTTTGTCAAATTTTCTCGCTGAATATCGTCGCATTTTTTCTTTTCAAATATAATCAATTGTTGCATATAGTCAATTTTTCTTTTTTCCGTGTGAGACAAACTGCAAATATTATTTCATTTTTTTTTTCTTTTATTCAATTTTTTTACGAAAACAGCGAAGGATTTTTGGGGGGACAAGAAAGGTAAGGTTTTATTTTTGTTTTTTTCACTGTATATTTTTTTACTTTGTTTTATTTACTATTTTATAGTGAGAGCCGTAAATTGTCTTTTAGTTTTAATTAACTTAATTGAAACTAAAAAAACAATTGAAATAATAAAAACGTTGAAAAAACATTGACAACAGGAGAAGAACACACCGAGGAATACCCGTGTGGGGAGAGACAGACCACCTTGTTGCAACCTTTCTCATACTAAGTAAGTAAAATTAAATTTAATTTTCTGTATAAAGTTTGAAAAGTAGCATTGCATTTTTCTATATTTTTGGAATTTATTTGCATTTGTCAGTCATACTTCAATTAACTTTTTTTATTTTTTTTTTACAGAGGATAGCCAATTTTAGGCTTTGAATTATTAGGCAAAGAAAGGAAAGAACTTGAAAAAGTAAGTACCATTTCATTTTTCTATTAGCAATTTAAAAAATAATTATTTTTGGAATATATTTTCATTTGTTAGTCATACTTGAACATTTTTTTTTTTTTTTTTTTTTACTTTATAATAGTAACAGGCTCAAGTAGGCTTTGAATTTAGAAAGTCAATATAGGAAAGATTTTTATTTTTTATTTAAATAACGATTTTTTTTTATAGTTAAACAAATTTACAATTTATTTTTGGTCTTTCCTCAGAATAACAATTTTTATTTTAGTTTTTGTGTTTTATAATGTAAAAATGAAACTCAAGTCTAGGTAGGTCCAATTTTGACCATTTTAGCGTTTTTTCTTTTTAGTTGTTTTTTTGTCAGTTGAAAGACACATTAATTTCGAAATTCTTGTAAAAAAAATTAACTACTTGTTGGATTTTAATGAAAACTTCAGAACTTATTCAGAAATGAATGAACTTATTTTAGAAATGTTTGTCTCTTTGAAAGTCATGGTATAAATATATTTTTTTTATATCTGTTACCCCCCTCGAACTTAATTTTATGAAAACACAAAAAAAAATTTATTTGCAACCTGAATTTTTTTTTTTAATTAAATGCACAAAACTCTGAAAAATCTAAATCATCGATTTTTTTTGTTAAAAAAATGTCCGAACTTGTCCAAACTTTTACATCAATTGTAAAAATACAAAACCCAATAAAACTAAGACAATATTTAATTGAGAAAGTTTTTAATGGCTTTTCTGAATAATATATACGAAGGTAATTATTATCTGAAAGAAAAAAATTTTTTTGATGAACAATGAATTTTTACATTAATTTTCTTTTCTTTTTTTTTTCAATTTTAAATACACAATATGACAAAAGGTTGTTATATATTTATACATTAAGTTCTTTCTGCAACCTTATGGAAATGATATATTATGTTCTCTACTTTTTAAAGATCATAAATTCGAAAGCTTATTAAAATCTGACAACCATAATTATTTTAAAAATAATTTTTAATATTCCAAAATTGTATTTAAAATCGTCTGCAACGAAAGTACGGATGCACATTGTTGAAATAATGTCACATGAGTAGTTTCCTTTGATAGAAGCAAGTTTTTTTTTTTTACTTCAGAAATGGCTTTGATTCGTTCAGTAACAAGAAAACAACGCTTGTCAAGTTTTCTGAATATCGTATTTTCAATTTTTTTCTTTTTCTATTCAAATATAATCGAATAGTGGGATAAAAGAAAATATCGACTATTTGCAGTTACAAAAAAAAAAAAAAAACGCCCTTGGAAGTCCACCCAAATTTTCAAGTTTGAAATCGAATGCATAAATTCATTGTACATTACTTTGGAATTATTATCCACACGACAAATTATCAATTAAAACGATTTTTGGAGTTTAAATTTTCTGGAGTTAGCTCACTACTACTCAAACTAAAAAATACTTGAGTCAAAACAAAACCAACATAGCATGTTAATTTTATTAATAAATAAAATAAAACTCATATTACTGCCATATAATTATTAATAAATAGAAAAAAATCTGCCTTAATAAAAAAAATAAAATCTCATTTCATTAAATTAACCCGTTTCAATTAATGGTGTTTCATGTAATTTTTATATTCTCAGAAAAATATTTCATGACTGAAATAATAAACCTCAATTTAAAAAAATGTATTTTTTTTACTGTTTTATTTTTACTTGTAAAATTTGATTTTCTTTCATAATTTAAATGTTATTTTCCTCAAACGTAAGGTAAAAAAAAAAAAAATTTGAAAGTGAATTTTTTTTTAAAAAATCTACTAACCAGATTCACTTAAAATTAGAAAGAATTATATCACTTCTGCGCTACCATCCAATAAATTTCCGTACCGTAAGTTGTGAATATATTGATGTACATCAATCAACGCCTGTCAAAATAGATCACCCTGGTTGGAAATATCTCTCTTAAAAAATTTTCTGCTAAAAATGTAAGTAATGTTTCTTTCAAATTACATTAAGTATACTTTAATCATTCTAAATTTCCTAAGATAACAAAAGAAAAAGGTGTAATTGATTTTTCATAATTTTTTAACTAACAAACTATGATCTTTCCGACAGAAATGTCGATAAGTTCGATTTTACGAAATTTTTTGACTCGAAAAAAAACAAGATTTTTAATAATTTTTAACATTTATAGGAAGGATTAAAAAATCTGAAAAAATATTCAGAAAATACTTTGGTCTTTCCTCTTTAATACCAACATAAATATTTAAACGTTAAAAATTGTTTTATCAATTTGGGGACCTTTTGTCGTCAAGGTATACCACTTTTTAGCGAAATATTGGACATACCTACTCAAGTCTATATTTTTTCTCCTTTGCTTTTTCATTTTATTTCAGTATTTTTAATTAATATCTTCTAATGATTATATTTTTGTTATACTTAATTCATTGAAAAAGAAAATTGATTTTTTTTTCTTTTTTTCTTTTCAGATGTCTAAAACTGACCAGTTTTTGCAAAAATACAGCCTAGTGGAAAACAACCAACGACTTCTTAAAGGCCACATCTGTTATAAATTGCATACACGCACAACACTAAGGAAAGCTTATGAATGGGCCAATGAGAAAAATCATACAAACAACTTCCCTCCAGTTAGCTTCGGTGCTATCACTCTAATAAACAAATTGTACAAGAACAGGAATCAGCAAAAATTTTCCATTTTTGAAGAGAAGTGTGAAGAAGTGGTGAAATTTGTGACCTCTACATTCACACCACCAGCCACTTCCCAGGAGGCACCAGCCACTTCCCACGAGGACTCACATCCATGTATTAGAATAATTAGTCAATTGCAGAAGAAAATTGGAGAAAAAGACAAAAAAATTGCACAAATGGCAAAAAAAATTGCACAAATGGATCAAATTATTAAAAAATTGAAGATTATAAAAGTCGAAATTGAATAAGTCCAAGAAAACATAGTGAAGGCAAAGCGAAATCATGTAATGCAATTCATAAATGGCCTGGACGATGATCAATTTGCTGTTCAATTAAATAATGCAAAACATACAGTAGGAAACTGGTTAGCCAACGCAGGCGATGCAGAAGTTTGTGACAGATTGAATGAAGCGACAGAAAAGTGAACACTCAAAAAGTAAACACTACCATAGGAAACTGACGAAATTACAAAACTACACAATTTCAGCTATCCTGAAGGAATTTCCAAACCTTGAACATGATGTTGAAAATATTCAAAAAATATTAACTGGTGTACATCACCAGTTAATATTTTTTGAATATTTTCAGCAAACTAATACAACATTAGGTACCTCCACGAAATGTAAAAAAAAGAGCATAGCTTGATGAAAAAGACGCCAAACTTGACGAAAACAAAATTTTATCGTCTAAATGTTTGTATTAAGAGGAAAGATCAAAGTATTTTTGTGGGTTTTTTTACATTTTTTAATCATTCCTAACACGTCCGAAAATTTCGTTAAAAATCTTTCTTTTTTTTTTTTGAGTCAGCAAAATTGACCATTTTTTTCCATTTCATAGAATCAATGAAAATCTCGGTTTGAAATTTTTTAAATATCAATTATCATTTTTTAAAAACTTATTTTAAGAAAATCAGAAATTATAATGTTTATTTAAAATATTTTGAACCAAGCTTAACTTAGCTTTTGCGCCGAAAAGATGTAATTTGAAAATAAATCAAAGCAGGTCATAAACTTTCGCGTCATTTGACAGGTGTTGAATGACCTATTGATGGATTCCGTGAGGATAATTTGTTCTACGGAAGGAGAAAAGTGAAATATTTTACATTTATGTTAACAAATTATTTACCTCGTTATTTTTAATGAAAACTTTCAGCGCTCTAATTTTTTTTTTTGTACTTACCTTTACGTTTATGATGCTGAAAAATAATTAAAAAAATGTAAAATAAAATACCATGATAGAAGTAACTTAATAATTTATGAAATAATTTAATTATTATTTAATAAATCAAAATTAAATGTGACTTTCCAATCCAATGTATATAGTTTCTATCTGCAATACACCAGAATTTTTACTTAATGGAAATAATGAATGTAATCATTAAGCTTTTAATTAAATTTATGTTGGTAAATAGAGGTACCTATCTGGTAACGTGATTTATATTTTTTTATATATTTTTCATTTTATTTCTAATTATTGTTATGACAATTATTTTATTATTAATTACATAATTACTAAAACTTTTATTAACCCAATAAACATTACTGAAAAGAAGCTAAACGGAAAATACAACCTGTTGGAAAGCAACTAAGAAGCGAAATGTTATGAAAAGTCCACGTGTTATCCATTTATTACAATAAATGGACAACACTCTAAGATCATGTGACCTTTTTATAATAATGGCAATTTCAGTCTACCATACATGGAAATAATGAATGTATTAATTAAAAAAATACAACATAAAAAATAATTAAGAATTAAAATAGTGCAACTAAACTTATTAATCTTTGCAATTTTGGAATCGTACATTTTGTTTCCGCTTAATTACTACATCACCTCGAGGAAACAGCCTAATACAGAGTTTTACACGATTTTAAACTATTATAAATTATTTAATAAAAATTTCTTAAATGGAAAAAATTCTAGTAAAACTTAATTATTCATCAGAAAAATTTTATTTCTTCAGACAATAATGTCCTTAATATTACTTATTTACAAACGCAATTAAAAGCTTTTCTAATTAAGTAATATCATAGTTTTATTGGATTCATTATTTTTCAATTCAGAGCCGATTTTCAGTCAGATAGCTCAAATTTGAAGAAAAAAAAAGGTGATTTATCATCTCTAAAGACTTCTTTAAAAAAAAAAAAAAAATTTTTTTTCAGGAAACCAAAAGGTTTTGGGCAAAATTCAAAAAAAAATATTTCAAAAATAATTTCATTCATTTGTGAATATAGTCCTGAAAATTTCATTAAAATTGGACAGTTACTTGATTTTTACAAAAATTTCAAAATCAATGTGTTTTCAATGGAAAAAAAGCACAAAAAAGACTGTTATTGTCTCTGACATCGCGATGACGTAAACAAAAGAAGACTTTAACCAAAATTTCAAACGTGTTAGAAAATATTAAAAAATTTTTTAAAATAAAAAATACTATGGTCTTTCATCTTAATAATAACATAAGTATTTTGACGTTAAAAATTTATTTTTGTTAAGTTTGTGGCATTTTTCATTACGCTATCTGTTTTCCGCACGAAAACAGTGAAGATGCCTATACAACATACATGGACAATCGATTCCGTCGACGATACATATGACGGATTTGTACTGAGTTTTTCAGATCCTCAATATAATATTTATGATCTTAGTGAGGATCATGAAGAGGAAATTTATGAGTTGAACAAATTTGAATTTGGTGCTGATTACATTATGCAAGATCTGACGTTTTCTTAAAGAGGGAAAAAAAAATAAATGTATATCCCATCCTGGGTATGACAATAAACTACAACTGGCAGCAATGACTCCGAGTGCTAGGTTGGAGGTCTTGAGGAGCATGGAACCACCTCTTAATTGCTGTTGTTCCCAGGTCCACTCTGGCCCGGAATGGTAGCACCTGTTAGGGTCCCAACTATGGGAAAATAGTGAAAAATGGCCCTTTTCAGGGCCGGCAGCAATGACTCCAAGCGTTAGGTTGGAGGTCTTGAGGAGTGTGGAACCACCTCTTAATTGCTGTTGTTCCCAGGTCCACTCTGGCCCAGAGTGGTAGCACCTGATAGGGTCCCAGCTATGGGCAAATAGTAGGATAAAAGAAAATATCGACCATTTACAATTACAAAAAAAATGCCCCTGGAAGGGCAGCCAAATTTTCAAGTTTGAAATCGATTGCATAGCATTTCAATGTTAATTTTATTAATAAATAAAATGTGTATAAAACTCTCATGACTGCCATATCACAATTATTAATAAATAGAAAAAAATCTGCCTTAATAAAAAGAAATAAAATCTCATTTCATTAAGTTAACTTGTTTCAATTATTAAATGTAATGGTGTTTCATGTAATTTTTATATTAGAAAAATATTTCATGACTGAAATAATAAAACTCAATTTAAAAAAATGTTACTGTTTTATTTTTACTTGTAAAATTTGATTTTCTTTCATAATTTAAATGTTATTTTCAGTGCAGAATCTTCCTCGAACGTAAGGTAAAAAAAAAAATTTGAAAGTTAATTTTTTTTTTAAATCTACTAACCAGGTTCACTTAAAATTAGAATGAATTATATCACTTCTGTGCTACCGTCCAATAAATTCCCCTGACGTATGTTGTCAATACCTTGTCAATTAACGCCCCTCAAACACTCGCCAAAGCAAGTACCACGGTTGGAAATATCTCATAAAAAATTTTCTGCTAAAAAAGTACTGTTTCTTTCAAATTACATTAAGTATACTTTAATCATTCTAAATTTCCTAAGATAACAAAAGAAAAAGTTGTAATTGAATTTTACATGATTTTTGAACTAACTAGCTATGATTTTGTTTACAAACGCAGACAGGGCCGATAAGATCGAATTTACGAAATTTTTTTGACTAGAAAAACAAGATTTTTTAATAAAATTTTTAACATTTATAGTAAGGATTAAAAAATCTGAAAAAAAATATTCATAAATTACTTTGGTCTTACCTCTTTAATAAACATTTAAACGTTAAAATTGTTTTATCAATTTGGGGACCTTTTTTTCATCAAGGTATACCACTTTTTTAGCGAGATATTGGACATCCCTAGTACGAGTGTAGTGATTGGTTAATTTTTAACCAATCACATATTTTTAATGCTAGATTAAGTTTTTTCCCTCAGGAGCCGACCTTTTTCCTTAAAACGGGCGACCTTTTCACGAATCACCAGCAGATCCAAGATTCAGGCTGTCTACACAAATCTACGATCTTGCTCACATTTCAAACGCACACACAGACAGAATTTTGTAATATAAACTTACATTTCTCTTTACTAAGTTCAATCAACTAGAACTCTGTTAATTCTAAGCATTCTATAACACAAAAACATTTTCGATTAATTGTATTCTTGTGTTATTTATTCTCAACATGCGGACTTGCTCTAATATTGATTTCTGAACGTTTCTTCTCTCAAGAGAACTTTCTTCGGACATTTAATTACAAATCAAAATACAATTAAAGGGGAACAACTTCTTTACCTTAATCTATACTTTGAACAATTTTATTGCATGTTTGTTGTACGTTGTTTTCAATATATATGTTTGTTGATTAACATTTTGGAGTTATTGTTTACTTGAATCCTGTACGTTGGAAATATCGATAATATAAATTAGTAATGGTCGATCCATATACACCCCCATTACAAATTTACTTTTTTTGAAGTATAAGAAAGAATTTAATTAAAAACTAGTGAAATGATACATTTGAGTTTAATTCATTTCTTTTAGTTTTGATTATTTTCATCTGTTTGATGCAATAAAAAATTTAGTTGCGTCCAATGATTTTTTTTTTTAAATTCTGAATTTAAGAGTTATTGAACTATCATATATTGTTCAAGTAGGGAAGAGTAGTCAAAGGTGGTGATTCAGAATTATTTCCCTTTTGAACATACATTTTGAAAAAGAAAATGACAGTTGCTAAAATGAAAAAAAAGATTCACACTAGAATACTGCATTAAACTTTACAATTTTCAAACATGTCTTTAATACAAAATCTCTTCTGATAAACAGTAATGGGATGAAATTCAAAAGTACAAGTAATTTAAAAAAAATAAAAATTCAGTATTTAGTTTTCTCGTTCACTCTGAAAAAAATGTTTTTCTTAAATTATGCAAGAGCAAGAAGCACCAATTTTAAGAAAAAATGATTTTTGAATTTTATTGAATTACTTTGGGTAAGACTCGTGACGAGTTTTTCCGTATGTTCACACTTAATATTACATTATTTTTTTTATAAATGCAAAGTAAAATAAAGAATTTTTTTAAAAAAGTACATAAGCACAAGATATCTAAAAGCGGTGGGGGTGCAACATCCCACCAATGACAAAAGAAATTTTTCTACAAAACTTTCTAATAAAATAAGTTATTTTTTATTCATTAATGAATAAGCACTGAAAATTTCGTTTGATTTGAATAATTCCATGATTTTTAGCATTTTTTTAAACGTGGCTAGCGATTTCATTTTGTTTTAATTTCTGTGAAAAAAGAACGCTTCTTTGGTGGTATGAGCAATAAGTCTTATTTGGGGCAAATGTTTTTAAAAGGTTATAAAAATGTACTTTCGTCAAATAAGGAAAGAAAAATGTGTCCTTAAGTTTTAAATTGAGGCGAGTTGTATGTTGGAAGCTTTATTTTTTTTTTTTTTTTTTTTTTTTGGCTGGATGTATTTTTGTCGTATGGGGGTTTTTGGATTCCACTACTACTACCAGACGTAAATTTATCATTACATTTTTAATTGTCTTCTTCTTAATCTTATAGAACTTGGATAAAAAAAGAATTGATTTTTTTTGTTTTAGGTAATTCGAATTATGTTTTTTATTTACTGTTTGATTATGAATTCACCCATATTAATAACTTTAATTTAAAAAATAAAAATTAGTTGTAGGTATCCTTGCATTCACGTCGCAACAGAATGGGGCACAGGGTCGAAGTTTTAAAATTTCCTAACCTCCCTTCGGTACTTCCCTCTTTTGGGAACGCCCCAGACGCCAAGTAATAACTTCACCCCCTTCTCGAAGAAGAGGTACTGTCTGGGGGCGGCGATGACACCCCGTGGTGGGGGTTGAGCGATGTATATGAGAAAAGTAAAACTAAATTTTTGTATCGCTACTTTTTTTTTTGTTGTCACAGCCAAATAAAAAAAACCTGCTTAGTTCCGCATTCGTAGTTAAAAAAAACTTTCACTTTTAAAAGTGAAAGAAAGCTTTTCTAGTTGTTTCTTCTTGCCCAAACTGAATTGTAATTGCTGACTTTGCCAAACATTTTAATAATGTCAGAAAGAGAGGAAAAAGATTTCCTCTTACGTTACTCAAAAAAAATCGCTCATAATTGGATTTTTCAACATGTTTTTGGGAGAAACTATCTACAACTTGCTGTTTGTCTAGGAATCTGTGGAATAGTAGTACTCTTCCCGGCCTTCCGTATATCAAAATGTCTATATTTTAAAATAAAGGTAATTTTATTTTTGTCTTTCTATGTCGAACAAATTATAGCCGATTATCTTCTTTTTTAACTAACATTCTTTCATTTTAAGTTTGAATATTTTAAATTTAAATTGTTTTTTAAATTAATTTCGTAGTCATTTTTGTTTCAGTTTTGTTTTGTCAGAATTTTTTTTTTTTTTTTTTTTTTTTTTTTTTAGCCAGTTTCACACTTTTAGGAAAAAAAAGTAACTTGTCCTACTTTTGTATCTTTAAGTGAAATGTACATTTTTAAATTGATGAGTTGAGATCAAATCCAGATCGGAATCCGACTTTAAGCGAAACAAATGTTTCACTTAAATCTTCATCTGATGAAGCTAAAACAAAATGAAACATGATTGTTAACATGTTTCATAAGTAAACCGTTTAAGTGAACCATAATGTTACTCATCAACTCGTCATTGTATACGAAAAGAACAGTAAACAACAAATTTAAAATTCGATTTAAAATCTAATATTTGTCCTAGAGATTTTTCGACCAAAAAAAAACAACAAATGGATACTTCTTTCTACAGTGAAAGTAAAAACAAAAATCGACACATGTTTCAAAATACAGTGTAACCCGGATATAAGAGTTGTCGGGACCGGAGAATAAATCTCTTATATCCGTGTTTCTCTTATATCCGAGTTTGGTCTATTTTGTTTTATTAACACAGGCTCTAATTTGGGACCAGATAAAATCTCATATCCGGGTTACACTGTACAGTGTAACCCGGATATAAGAGAGATTTTATCTGGTCCCAAATTAGAGCCTGTGTTTTATGTATATATAATAGACCAAACCCGGATATAAGAGAATTTGTCTCCGGTCCCGACAACTCTTATATCCGGGTTACACTGTATTTGCCAAAAATTCAAACGAAACTTTGTTTATTTATGTTTAAAATTAAATTTTATTTCAACAACCATTAGTTTAGAAATATATTTTTTACGCTTTTATTTTTTAGTATAATTAATAATTTTATTTTCTATAATGACTGAACAGGAGATAAAACAATCCTCTCCGATAAGTCAACGCTAAGATATCAAAATTATATCCTTTTTGTACATCCTTACCAAAATTAATGTAACAGTTGCTGAAAGGAAAAAAATAAAGTAAAATACTTAGGGTTCACGCACCTCAAAAATGATATTTAAACTTTACATTTTTTAAATCTTCAAACATGTCTTTCTTTATTTAATAAGATAAACTTTTGTGATGAACAGCAAAGGGATGAATTTCAAAATTGCACTGAAATATTAAAAATATTTTTTTTTAAGTTTAGATATTTTTGTTCTTGAATCTGAAAAGAAAATAACGTTTGTTTTTTTTTTTTTTTATTAAATTATGCAAGCGCCATAAGACATTTTTTTTGTGAGTTTGTTTTTTGTTTTGGTAAATTTGCTTTTTAAGCCTCACGCTAAAACAATTTTCCCAAATCGTCATATTTCCGTGTAAATGTACATGCTGAACTCTAATTAACAATTAAATTATGAAAAAACCTAGGTTTTGAGTTATCGACAATTCTGGGTAATTTGTTCGCCATTAGGGTCATTGTTTTTTATTTTTAGTAATTAACCGCGGGGTACTTTCGGGTATTTTCGTTGGCGTAAGCATAAATTTTGGCCTATTTACTTTTTTTACAGAATTACGTCGCAGAAATCACTACGCACTACAGTAAAGAAATTTTTGTTTTGTTTTTTATTAAGTGTAGAGGACAAGTTCTAAATTCTGGTCGTAGAAAACAATGAAAGATGGACAGCATTCCAAGTACAACTTGTCTGAACTGTATTTAAGGTGTTTGAAGCAGTTATTCTCCAAACTCTGTGCAGTCAATTTTTTTTATTTCATTTCTGTAGTCCGCCTCATCTCACATCATAATGCCAGTCATTTCTTTCAGAAAATAAATCAGTTTTGTTAAGATTTTAGAAAATGTTATCTTTTTTTTTCTTCTTCTAGAAAGCCATTTTTGGGAATACAAATCCAGGTAAATATTATCTTGAATTTTATAATTAAATGAGAAATTACCAATTATTATTCATTTTTGACTCATAATATTTTCCTTTTAATTTCAGTTGCTTTTTATTACTCCAGGTGTATTAAATGTAATTGTTTTTAATTTCTTAGATCAAACATTATCATCCTATTATTATTGTGTTTGTTCCCCACCTTTGTTAGTTTGCACAACCGTTACGCCCTGCCAATGCATCATAAATAATGAACTATTCTGTTTCGATCCTGTGGAACGAGGTGAAAAAACTTTTGTAACCTAGGAAAAGGTTACTGAATGAGAATAACCAAAATGAAGGTTGGAAATGGAATGATAATATCTATAACAGAAACAACATTCAAGATTCGCCAGTGGCATGTAGTAAGTAATCAACTTGTGGTGTTCTGCTCAGATTTGTTTTAAAATTGTTAATGAGGTTGT
Source organism: Acanthosepion esculentum (assembly GCA_964036315.1). NCBI lineage: Eukaryota > Metazoa > Mollusca > Cephalopoda > Sepiida > Sepiidae > Acanthosepion > Acanthosepion esculentum. Next base: position 9,453,642 of record OZ038501.1, on the reverse strand, counting down.
TAGTGAGGCTGCGTTTTTAGTGAGAGCACATACATTTAAGTTTGCAAAAACACAAGGAAAGAAGAACAAGAGATCAGATTGCATTCAACAATAAAATATATATTGAAAATCAATGAGTACAACAATTGTGCTTATATATTAATATTTAGGGAGAGAAAAGTAGCTTCCCTTGTTGTGATATCTGATACAAGATAGGAATAATGTACTTAAGAATTTTCTTGTTGAAATGTTCAGAGTTCAGTGAGCAAATGAGATTTGTATTCAAGAATGAAAAGTTTGTGCAAAAAGGATAATAGAATTTGGTTTGTGACTTGGCTTGTGACAGACAGTTAACAGTGTAGTGTAATGGTAGTTCTGTGTCTGTGTGTGCGTGAGTAGAAGAATGTAGATACATGTGCGTTGCTGAGTTCTGCTGATTTATTGTTCTACTACTTTACTTCTGGGGTACGAACTGTTTAAATACTTTTTGGGTAGGCTCCAGAGAGAAGCGGGAAAAATATCGAAAGGAATATCTAAAATACATGATTGGATAAGAATGAAACTGAGTTGTACTGTAAATGTAGGTATATATGTAATTATCAATATATATATATATATATATATATATATGATACAAAGTGGAAAATCTATTAAAAAAATGCATTTTGATGTTGTCTGTGGGACTTAGTGCTATATGTCCAATTCAAGTCAAATTTAAGTAACAGTTGCTCTACTGAAATTTCAAGAAAAAGAATACCCATTGAAAAGCTAACGTTATTTTTATTCCTTTTTCATGTCTCCTTTTTAAAATTTCAGAAGAAGACATATCAGTTAAATTTCCAAATTTTTCCTTCTACAAGAATTTCATTACATCAAGACCAAATGGTAAGTAAATTGACCACACATAATTATTTTTATCTAGTGAAATTTGTATAGAACAAAAGTCATTATAAATATGTTATCCAATGGTGCAAACCATTATGCAAATTGATTTTCTCTTACTAATATCAATATATTATCCTGATAGAAACTATGAAATGTACTTTAACATATACAGCCATGACTAGATTCAAGATCGATGCAACTTTAATAGGCTTCAAAAGATGGTAATTGTTTGTGCTTCCATAGCACTTTACTTTAAACCAATCACGATTTTTCTTACCCCAATAAAAAAGCATTACGTTGGACCACAGTATTGATTGACTATCCAATTCATTTTCTATATACAGAGTTTTGTCTTTCATCCTGACATGAAAAAGCTAAGACCAACTGATGTCTGTAAAATGCATCATTTATAACTTTTACATATTTCATAAATAAACGAAGCATCAACTCAAACATGTGTATCTACTAAGAATAATATTTAAGTAATAAAATATATGCATATGATGGGATAGATATATATAGAGATATATATATATATATAGATATATATAGAGATATATATATATATATATATATATATATATATATATATATATACTATATATATATATATATATATATATATACATATATATATATATATATATATATATATATACATATATATATATATATACATATATATATATATATACATATATATATATATATATATATATACATATATATATATATATACATATATATATATATATATATATACATATATATGGTGGGACATAGTGGAAAAGCTATAAACAATGCATTTTACTGATGTCTGTGGGTCTTAGCCCTATATGTCCAAGGGAAGTAAATCTACTTTGCTTTCATGAGTGGCATTTAAATTCACAAATTAAATTTTACTCTCTTCAACAGAATTTTTTATCAATTCTTCATTGTTGAATAATATGATTGATAAAGAAAGCAGAGGCCTTTGAAATTACATTGGGAAGCTTTGATGGTGCAGAGACCTGTGAACTCATAGGTATACATTTGCTACACAAACTAAGTAAAATAATCAATCAAAATTATACAGGCCTCCACAGAGACAACTGTCATATAATCTTAAGAAATTGGAACAAACAAAGCACAGACAAAACCAGAAAAACAATCATAATAATTTTCAAAAATGTTTTTCAACATAAACATAAAAACTAACCAGAAAAAAGTAGATTTTCTAGATGTCACCTTTAACCTAAGAAAGGGTACATATAACTAAAAAAAAACAATAACAAATCACTGTATATACACACATCTTCCAACCCCCTGTTATCAATAATTAACTGCAAGCTTTCTGATAATTCTTCCAGTGAAACCATCTTCAACAAAGCTAAGAAAGACTCTGAAGCAGTCCTAAGAGATAGTGGATTACAAACAACACTCACATACACACCACATAGCACAAAATCCAACAGGAAAAGAAACATCATATAGTTCAACCCACCATACAAGAAGAAGAAGCAAGAAATCAAAAAAGAGTTCCACAGGTTGTTAATGAAGTTGAGAAACAATGAAGTTCTAAAGATAGAGACCTGAGGAACACCCATCTTAAGGTGAAAGATTCTAGAAATGTTGCCATTCAATATAATTTTCATTATACAATTTGTTAAGAATGATTGGATATATCAAATATTCAGCCAGAGACGCCATAGCCCTTGAGCGTGTGAAGAAGGCCAGCATGCCAAAACTTGTCAAACGCCTTCACCATATCTAAAGGGACAACCTGAACATTGCTGTTTTTTATCTAAAACTTAATAAACAAATTCAGTAATAAATATTAATAAACTGGCAATTGACCTTGAGAAATGAAAGCCATATTGTCTATCTTAAAGAATGCCATGAGAAATGGGATGCTTAACCAATCTGGCATTGCTTAAAGACTCCAATACTTTACCAAAAAAAGATAAAAGACTCGCATGACAGTAATACAAGGGATCAGAAGGGTCATCAAATTTCTTTGGTTTGTATAAAAGTTGAACAGAAATTGAGAGCAGTCAGCAAAGAAAAATGAGAAAAATAGCTATGTTTAGTAACAACTTTTTTGCATTTTCTTTTTCAAGGAGATAGCATAGAAAATATCCTGACTCTCTGGAAAGGAAACAACGATATCTTAGAAACAAATCATTCCTATATACAATGGTGAGTAATTTATTTCTGGTATTTTTCCATTTTAAGTTTATATATATATATATATATATAAAAACTCATTGTTTTTTATTTTTGCTATATTCTTGCAATATGTTGAGTTGATCATCAGAGTATATTCCTCCTTTCCTGTTAATGTTATTTACAGTGGTCATGTCACATGTCCCATAACCCATCAGAGTCATAAGTACTGCAACCATAGTAGGAATGATGTCTCTAGATAAAGGTAGCTTGACGGAACCCATCCATTTTGAGATTAGTTTTTGAATTTGTAGCTTTCCTTCTAGACAGGTTGCCACATCAAGGCAAGTGAGCTCAGTCTTTTAAAAAGAATTTTGAAATTTTTTGTGTGTGTATAAACATACCAATTTTTTAAAATACATGCATGACATTATCAGAAAATAAGAAAGTAAATTTAAAATTTATTGGTAATTTTCTAACATTTTCTAAAGAAGCATCCTTGTAAATAAGTAGACTATAAAGACAAAGTACTTGAAATTCAATAAAATATTAGAATCTTTAAAATATTCTAACATTTTTATTATTATTTGGTACTGAAAAAATTACATAAAAATCAGTCTTTATGTTGTATTTGTCATGAAATTTTATTAAAATCATGACCTCTTTGGATAAATTAGCTAAACATCGGGTTGTTGATAAATGTGTAAATACCTCATAAAACGTGCACTTCCATGTTAAAAATGGTTTTCAGCAATATTTTAAATGAAACAAAATATTTCTTTCAATTCAGATTAACTAAACCTTAAATCAGCTATTTTTTTCTCAAATAATGTTTCAGAAAGTATATTTTATTTTTGAAAAATGTTTTGATAAAGACAATTATGTTGACAGATTTGTCAGTATGGATGATTCCATTGATTTCATTAATAATCAGAAAAAATATTTACAATCAATTTAAACTTGGTTTGAAATACACAAAAGTATTTTGCTTATTGAAAATATTAATTTCAATCTACTAGCTTAGAAGTAAAACTAAAATAAAAAAAACCTCAAGAAAAATTTTTCATTTTTAAAATGCATTTTAAGCATTAGGCATTTCCACTGATGAAGAACAAATGCATATTTTGATTAATTAAGAGGGTGGGGGTTGTGGGTAACAAATGTAAAAAAAAAATTTCTACCAAGATTTTCTGAAAAGAAAATGTTTCTAAAATAATTTCATTAAAATCAGATAATTTTTTGATTTTGCAAGAATTTCTAAATCAATCTGTTTTTACCACAGAAATGACTTTGCTATACTAATCTTTGCTGACACAAAAAACAAGATTTATTTCAAGCATGCTCGAAAGCATAAAAAAAATTAATAAAATGATAGAAAATACTTTGGTCTTTCCTCTTAATAATAATATAAACATTTCAACATGGAAACATTGCTTTTATCAAGTTCATGAAAAGAAATTAAAATGATTTTTCAAATAATTTTTTAAAAATTTTTTCTCCAACTTTCTTTTGCAGGTTGTTTCCCAACCGAATACATGGAGTGAACCCAGAAGCGTCTGTTCTCAGGGATGAAGAGGCAGAAGTAAGGAAATTTTAAGATCTATTAAGTGGGAACAACATGTAGAAACAAGCAAAGTTGCTTGGTGTGGAGGCCATGGTAGTATTAGTAGTTGGATTACAATAACAAGTAATTCTTTTTTAATCATTTACCCCTACTCAAGCAAAGCAATTTGAATTATTTCTAAATAGATTAATGACAAAATATGCTCCGAAAGAAGCATAGAAACTTGTTATTTACCAAATGTTATCCTAGTATGGAACAAGGAGGAAAAATAAGGGGAATATTGTGAAATGCTAAGCTTTTAAATAGTGTTTGTAAGTTTACCAAGAGAATCAGCATTCCAAACTTTTACCTTAGTTTGAACACCAACTCCCAGAAGCAATTGGAAATGTAAAACTATTTTAGAAAAAAATTGGGCCACAAGCAGAAAAGATGGAAGACAAAATCCATAGCACACAAAATCTGTGATCTTCATTCAGCTAATGCACTGCAAAAAAATTACAACACTTCACCTGGTGACAAATGCAGGAATTTTTAAAGCATTCTACAAGATATGAATGCTTACAATTGGCCAGGAATTAAAGACTTTTATGTCTATATAGTATACTAATACTAACCTCACCTGAGTGGGTAGTTTTTGTGGGACCATTTTGAATGACAAGGTAAGACACCGTTTTCTTTTTTACAGCCAGAAGCCATTGAATTAGTCCTATTTGGAATCTGCAAATACTGCCTCTTTCTTTTAATAACTCAATTTCTAGACAGTAAACAAAACTGACCTAATGGATTTATCTATAAAAAAATGACATTTTCACATTGTTCATTTGGAGACATGAGTTCAGTCTCTCAACTTGGCAGTTTTCACCTTTTATTTTTCTTCTCTTTATCTAGTTGTATACTGGAGATTCTCCCACAGGCAAATCATTATAAACATTCTGTTAACAGTCTCATTGCATATAGTAGCACAAGCCCGATGATTCAGTGTAGTCATAAGGTCACTCCACAACTGAGGACTTGACCAGCTCCCTCTGTATTGCTTGGCTGTGTGTGCCAATCTCTCAGTCTCTGTGAATAGTCTTCTTGTCTACACAGTGATGTTCTATGTAGTGTGTATCAATATGATTAACTTTTTCCATTATTTTCTTTGATAGAACATTGAATAATAAAAATATACTGAGGGCTTCTTTTATTGTTTTACTTGTATTTTAAAGTCTTTTCTTAACAATATTTAAAAGGTTGAGTTGACTCTAAAGTCTAAGAAAGAAAAAGTTCTTGGATTTAAGGTTGCTCTTAAAACAAGTGCCAATCTTCAAATGTATCATTTTTTATCTTCTTTTTATGTTTATGTATTATTTATAATTATTTGAAGGGAATAAAAATATGAATCTTTTTTCTTCTTGTGTGTCTTTTACATTCATTCAGGTTATTAGATGCTCACCAGAGTTGAGAGCAAGAGTGAAGAGGGCTTTTGAAATGATGTTGGAGTTTTATGGTATGCGACTCACAAGCGATAACAAGTTTGAACGTGCAGAAAACTCCAAAGAGAGGCTCAGAGAACTTAATAATTGGTAAGTTTAAAGTAGAGTTTAGAATTAAACTCCTGGCCTTGAACCAGAGAAAGATGATCCTAGACAAAGAAAGCCAAGTCCTTGGTTATCTATTATTTCCTTTTTTACCCCAAGGAAGGTGATAATTCTGTAACACTACTTAGAAACGGCAGGTTAATTAATCAATTAATTAACTACAGAAGTTAATTACGGGGATTACTTAAACCGATAGATATAACGAAAGACATACTGAGCGATTACTTAAACCGATAGATATAACGAAAGACATACTGAGCGATATTCTTTTTGTTTTGTTATTTTCCCAAAACAGTGTATCGGTGAAAAAAAAGATTTTTTGTTTTGTTATTTTCAAGTGAGAATCAAGATAACCACTTTACTTTCTCGCGGAAGTGTGATGCTGAGATATGCCAAATTCTCTGCGAAAACAAAGGAAGGAAAAAGAGAAAGAAAAGAAACAGAGGGACAAGACTTAACAACTTAGATGATAAGAGAAGGAAAAATGCCACCCACAAAAGCGATGTTGTTTTTGGGTAGTGGAATGGCGAAAATTCTGATGGTCATTGTCGTAAAAATTAGTTGATGGATACCAGAGCTTTTGGGCAGATAAAACATTAACTGTGTCGAGATGACGAACTTATATTATCAGTAACCAATGGGTCGTCTGCCGACCGCACACACGGCCCAGCCCTGGATTGAGATGTCGCCTGGACAGAACATCTGTGTTCTGTTTAAATTCGTTTGTGATAACGAAGGCTATGTTATTGTATTTATTTTAATTAACCCAATTTCGCTAAAAAATTCGTCCACTTAATGTTGGCGGAAAAACTTGGTTGAGAAAAACCATATCCCGTGAAGTTGGATAAAAATTGAGATTATCAGTTGACGCCTATTGGCCGAATAGCCAGGCGGAGATGATCATGTGACGCAGAGAGGAGGCCTGCCACCGCCCATTGAGAGGATAGGTATGAGATGTTACTGCGAGGAAGTGGGAAAACCGTTGACTCCCTCTAAAGTATGGTGAGATACCCATATGAGAGCAGAAGAGGGTGGGAGTGGAATAAGATTTCCAAATATGGAAAATGATAATTATTTTTGGCCTAAAACAAAGAAAAACTTATGGGGATTTGAAATCAACGTGGTGGCCACACCACGTCCGACCCCACGCCAGGTTTTGATCGGCGTCCATATAAGCAAACGTCTTCGGATGTTTGAGGCCAGTCAGTGAAGAGTACAGCCAGTACAGTAAGAGAGTGCAGTGCAGTTCGCAGAGAGACGCGCCTTGCACAGGTGACCGCACGATTCCATGCCTTCCGACTTAGACTTCTAACCAAGAACAAATTTGTTGAAGTCCGACTTTAGATTTCCCACCAAAACAAGTTTCCGACTTAGACTTCTAACCAAGAACAAATTATAGAAGTCTGACTTATATTCTCCATCCAGATATCCAGAACTAGTTAAGGAACGCAAAAGTGTTACAATCCACATTTTTTTTTCTTCGGGCTGGGAGAGAAAGAGAGAGACGCACTCCTGTAACTCAACAAACCAACATAAAATTAATCACTATTCCTAACCAGTCGCTCGCCTTGAAGTTGTTTGTGCTTTTGTTTTTTGTCTACAATTATTGTGCAGTATCACCTTGACCTGGATTCGGCTGGCACTACGGCCCGATGTTTGATTGATCTCGTCAACCTAAGATCAAATCACAACGTGGGTAGGTTGAATCGAGATCAAAGCAGTTGCTTCGGTGACCAGGTGTTGGAAGCGAGCCGAGTACGACAAGTTGGTACTAGAACCCAACAAGACTTCAACCGATGTCCCAGGGTTAGCCCGTCACAAAGGACCGACGTTACATATTGGCATTGTGACTGAAAAAGAAGTCGGGTGTCACAAATAGTGCCCTGACCTAGGACGACGGGTGTCACAATTCCACTAAGACACAGGGAGTTGCTGAGAGTGAAAGAAAATGAGAAGACATTCTTGAGGAGGAAAGACAAACAATAAAAGAACAGAATTCACAAAAAAAGATGGCAATTGATGTTACATTTGTTATGATAGGTATTCTCTCCGACAGATGTACTCTCATAAAGAGATGATAACTCTCCCATAGGTATGGTGATACTGCTTTTGTGCAGTACCTAATTGACATATCACTACAACATTTAAATTTTTGAAGATCATAGGTGAGAGAAAAGAAAGAAACTTGAAGAGAGTTCCACAGGCGAGAAGTGTGAGAAAAGAAACTTTTAGACTAGAACTTGTAGTTATATCTAGCTATTTCAATGGTAAAACGATGAGATCTAGTTACTAATCTAGTACAATGCTTAAATTCATGTAATCGAAGTACCAAGGTAGAAGGCTCTTTAGAACAATTGCCAATAGAATATTTATAGAAAGTAAGGTCTCAGATCAGATTTTGGCTTTTCTTAGGCTCAGATTGACTACAAATTTTATTTTGTTTCTTTAGTGGGTGCTATTGGGTGGAAATTCTTTGAGTGCGTGAGTAAAAATGGAAGCTATGTGTGGCGCCAATGGGTGATTGAGCATTCACATCTGGCCAGTGGTGGAAATTAGTGTAGCACTAATCAGAAAAAGATCTGGTTTAGGAAGATTATAACACTAGGAAGGAATTGTCGAAAGTTACATCATCCAGAATATTAAGATGGGCTATGAAGTTAATGGCTTTTGATTATGATATGGAATATATGAAGGGAAACATGATACCACACATGGACACATTGTCCTGGCTGCAATTTGAAAAGGAACAAAACAAAAAAAGTTGAGGATAAATTTTTGCACTGGGTAGAAACAGATGTGTTGCTCATGAATAGACTAGTTATGGAAACATTACAAGATCCAGTCTTAAGTCAAATTTTATCTAGAATAAGGAACAACAAATGGAGTGATTGTTCAAAAGCAGAAAGACCTTACAAAGAAACCAGACACAAACTATAAAAATTTGTAGTGGGGATTTAATCATACCACCGGAAAAATGTAGAAAAGTAGTAATTAAAAGTGTACATAATGATGAAGCAGTTAAAAATGGAAATGTGGTGATAAACCTGAGACGTGGAGAATTACGTACACAATGTATTAAATGTGCTGAAATAAAGAATTTTCACCACAATAAGGAAACGGAACCGTGGTCTAGAGTTCATATGGTTCATGCACAAGTTGATGGGGTAGGTTTATATCTAATACTGGCTGACGCTTTTTCCACCTGGACTGAAGTTTACAGAGTTCAGGATAAAAAAATCAATCACAGTAAAACAAATATTACACATAATATTTTCTAGAAATAAAGTACCAGAAACATTAGTAACTGATAATCACCTGAATTCTGTGATGATGAACTATGCTTATGGTTAAGGAAGATTGGCTGTGTTACATATAAAACACATCCTTACCAGCTTTAATCAAATGGGATTGCTCAACGAATGGTCCAAACAAATAAGATGAGATTGAAAGCATTTTTCTTCTCAACAAGAAAAGATTGAAACTTTCCTACCAAGATTATTGTTACATTAATGGGCAGATTGATTAAAACTCCATTAACCATGTCTTACTCCATTAATGAAAGCATATGGTACGAAAGAAATAACGAAAACAAGCCGGAAAATGCGAATTTCATGAGGAAAAAGGATACAACACGGCATTAATATGCAAGAATGTTAAAAATATTGTTGCCTATGCAGACCAGTTACGAGTGAGCCAAAATTACGAGGGTGTACAAAGCGAAGCTATTTCAAGTGACTATATAAATGAACAAGAAAGCAAGGCAGAGGAATCAATGGATGATCAAAGTTCTTCAGAAGACTCGGAGTATGAAACATGGCACATTGAGAATAAAAGAATTAGATCAAGGTTCAAGAAATACTTATGAAACCAGTGAGATGGCAGGGGTGGGGTGATGTAGGAGAAACTGTAGATCCACATGGGGTGTGAAACTCCAAAGATTAAGGGAGATCTAATGGGATTGGATTAGGTAGTAGGTAATTAGCATAAAGAGTATAGTTCATGGGCCATTTTGAGTCAGTGTACATAGAATATCTACAGCTACTAAGTTTGATCATCATAACAATATATATAGTTGGATATGCATATTTGAAGAGGTACTCCATTTTAAACAGTGTATATTATATCTACCAGGTTGTGTCATACACACTGTTTAAAAAATGGGGTGCCTAATCAAATACTGTTGATTAAATAAAGTGTTCAGCTTTCAGTATTTCTTGTAGGTTACTCAGATCGGCATACACCTGATAAAGCCTTGAGGGCACAATGGCCGAAACATGATAACAACAAAGATAAGGAAAATCGTCCACATGTAAATAATGTAAATAGTAATGTTAAATGTTCAGCCAAAGAATGTTGATTGATTCCTTATAAGGAAATGGCTGTTTATACCTTTATCATTACTAATGGCTTGAAATGACAATTTTATGTTATTATTTTTATCATACAATGAATGTGATTATGTTCCTTTTCATTTTGGTCACTGATAAAATTTGAATGGATGACAATATTTCAACTCTGGTCTATACCAATGTCACATATTTGGGACCCTTGACTGATGTCACAATAAGGTATCATTTCCCAGCATTCTTTTTTCCTCTTGATAAAATTCTAAGATATAATTAAAGATTTCTAAGAATTTATTCATGTATTTTTTTTTCTCTTTTTAACAATTTTTTTTTAGGGACAATCACAATTTCCTTCGTATTTCAAGAATCCTGCTGGCTCTCAAAGAACTTGGTCACCAAGAGTTGATGCTGCCATGGATGAAGTTTCTGGCTGAACTGATTTACAAAGAGAAAGTGCTGACCTGTGCAGAATCAAGTTTTGAAAATTACTGGCTTGAAACATTAGATGCAGAAGACAAAATAACAGTGATTCAATACAAGACTACGTTGATTCAATCCAAGGACGCAATCCAATCCAATGAATAAAATCTAAATATTTTCATTTGTATGACATCAAAGAATAATTTGAAGAAGAAAACAGTTTTGTTATTGTTAAAGTTTCCGCCTCTTTCCAATCATTTATTGTGCATCCCCTCTTTGCTGGATAATCACAAGATAAAAGTGAGTGAGTTGCAAAAGTCTACGAGCCTCACTTGGTATCTTGCAATATTTTGTAATGTCTCAATCCACAAAGAGGATTAAGCTTCTCTTTAAAAATACAAAATATATTTTATATTAATTTTCACTTACTACTGTGATATCTTATAATATGACATTTGATATCAATATTCTTGAATATATGATTTATCAATATATGATATTTTCATTATATGACATTATTCATATCCTATGAATATATGATTAATGTCAATATTCTCGAATATATGATTTGTCAATATATGACTAGTACTGCACTTAAATTCATGAAGTCTAGGTACCATAGAGGAAAGTTTGTCAGAACAATTACTATGAAAGTATTTATAGAAAAGTCATAGGGTAGCTACCTTATGGTGGTGTAAACATGGCTGAAGGTGAGATATAAGGTCAGATCCAATAATATTGCAGATTCTTCTTTGAATTTTATCAAGAATTTCTAGAAGTTTAGCAGAAGCACTAGACCAAATGTGACAGCAATATTTAAAGCCTGGGCAAATGGTAGACTTCTAAATATGTAAAACGGATTCTGGAGAGAAAAATTGTCTAGAATGACACAGTGAACCTACTTTCTTAGCAGCCGACCTAGCAATTGATTCAATATAATATTTCCATTTCATGTCAGTGCAAAATGTTAGCCTGAGAAGGCGTAAGAAGTCAGTCTCCTGCTTCTTAGAATCAGCCATGCTGATGGAAGTCAGAAAGAGATCTCACAGATGATTGATAGAGAGCTGTTTTGTATTAAAATTAACAAGCCATTATGTACTCCAGTTAACAGCGGATTGTAGGTTATTTTGAGGTCATCTACCATTTTTATTTTAAACATTTCATCCCAAATAGGGCATCAAGTTTTGAAAATTATTGGCTCAAGATGTTAGATGCAGAACACAAACTAGTGTTGATTGAGCATAAGAAAGAAATTCATTTCTAGGAATAAATATTAAATATTGTCATTCTTATGATATCAAAGAAGAATTTGAAGAAAGTTGCTTGGGATTGAAATTGAAAAAATAAGTATTACTTTTATTTTAGAAATTAAAATGACACGCTTATAGATTGTCACTTCATATACGCAAAACATTTTACTGATTTCCTTAAACTTGCTTTCAAAACGTGATTTTTACTATTTCTTCTTCTTTTATGTGTCATTCCACTTGGGGAAGTTGAATGTTACAAGAGAGATTTTTTTTGTATTCAGCTGTTACATCATCTGCATAGATATTTACTAAAGATCCGAGTATATTCTTGGGCAGATTGTTACTATAAGGCAAAAAATAGTAGGAGTCTTGGGCAACAACTGCATTGATCTTACAGGCTTGAGAAGTTGTTGATTTCCCAGAAACAGGGATAAAATGAGATGGTGAATAGCATTCGCTTTGTCATCCTGGTTTAGATATCTTTAGTGGTCAAAAAATATCAGAGCTTATAAGGAAAGAAAATTATGCAGTTGCTGTTTCTCTAAAATAGCCCCTTTGATTTTGCTATCTCCAATTTGTAATTTTCATGTTGGATTCTTCCTTAGAAAGATTATTCTGGAATTGTAGGGGATTTAATTAATTAATTAGTTGGCAATGATACAACTAACAAATGACTTTAATAAAGGCACTGTTGATTATTTATGGTTCTTCTCCTTAAATATTCCGTGGCGCTTCCAGACACTGATGATCATGTCTCTCCATAATCTTCTGTTTTCATAGTGCTTAATAAATTGTCTTTTATGTTATCTCTCCTAACCCCTGTTCCACCATCCATTTACTCAAGCTCACTAGGTAGGTTACGTGTTCTTTTGCTATATCCTTCAATCTGTCCTGTGAGTATCAAATTTTCTAAGCCCACTTTTCTCATTATGTACTCTAGAAATTTCAGTTCACTCTTCCTGGTGTTAAATATACGTTTCTTTTTTTGTTTCAATTTTCTCTAAAAACTTAAACCTTTGCAAATGAAATCCACTTACCTTCAAAAAGCCTATTGGTGTGTGCATGCCAATGCCATTGGTTCAATGATATAAAGAAAAACCAGGGCTGAGTCATTCCATTGTCTATAACAGAAAACAGTTGATGGAATAGCCTGGATGTGCTACCTATGTGGGTCGATGGAATAGCCTGGATGTACTGGCTACAAATTAGCATATTTCCCTTCAAAAGCATAGCAAGTCAGTAGCAATGAAAAAGAGAGATCAAAAGGTGGATTTGTGGCTATTTGAACTATTTATGTTTAAATATAAATTATCTTTAATCTTATATAACCAATAGTTTAAGAATATAATTATTATTTTTTATTTTATACAATTTTATGAGCCTGGTCAATACCTAGATGGGTAACCACATAGGAATACCAGGCATTGTAAGCTTGGATGTGCAGTTGGTGTAATTCATAATTTGTAAATCATAATAGCTCAGAATTGGAATTTGGAGACAAATTCCAGTCCCAGTCATGTTCATTATATTCTTTTATGTATAAATACCCATAGAAAAGAGGGTTGAACATGCAATCTTGAAACAGGTTTTTAGAAAGGCAAACATGGCATCACACCCAGCCTATGTGCAACATCTGTGGTAGCATTATGCTAGTCATCTAAGATCTCATGATGGTAAGTAATCCCTAGGTGTCTAAGTTGACAACAATCAACAAAGACCTTAAGGCAACTTATGTAAGTTTTATGACTTTTTTAATAGCTTATGAACCCTTTGTGGGATATTTAATTGGCATGCTTTTGACCTCTCAGCCAGGAAGAACCTCCCAGCCAAAGCAAAGACCAAATATTGCTTTTAAATACAGACCTTTCCCAATTCTCAAAATATACATCTCTGCTCGCTTTTATATCGTAATATAAATAAAAACAATTTTTTAGGAATGGATTTTTCATTTATTAATCCGACATATTTTAATTTATTGCTTAAAGTTTATTTTTAATGGATACCCATTTTTGAGTAGACGTCCTGTTTTTATTTATTTATTAAGCAGTGTATTGAAAAGGATATGCTTACTGGCAATAACAAGCAGGCCTACAATACTCTCAAATCCCTCACTAAGAGCAGTCAAACAAGAACAACTATTGTCGAGGATGAGAATGGTAAATTGCTGACAGAAAGTCCACCATAGATGGACTCAATACAATGATGGTTTATACAATTACCAGCTCCATCCAGATGTCTCCATATTACAAATTGACCAGCACTCCACAGAAGATGAGACTAGTCCATGAATACTGAAGGAGGAGGTTGAGTTGGCAGTAAGGAGCTTGAAACCTGGCAAGTCACCCAGAGTGGTTAATATTCCCTCTGAGCTGACAAAACATAATGGTGAAGAAACCATCAAAGCCATAACAGCACTATATCAGAAGATTTGGGAGCAAAAAAAGTGACCTAACAAGTGGATTCTATCATTGGTAATAACTCTAGCAAAGAAAGGAAACCTCAGGCAATGTCAGAATTATGGAACAATAACGCTGATCAGTCATTCTAGTAAAGTCCTGTTCTGTATCATTTTGAATTGTTTGAAATCCAAGGCTGAACTGCTATCAGAGGCACAAGCAAGTTTTACAGCTGGACACAGTACAATGGAGCAGGTATTCAATTGTAGGAGCCTCATAGAGAAACACCTGCAACATCAGAGACGTATTCCACAATTTTGTCGATTTCAAGAAAGCGTTTGATTGTGTATGGCATGACGGTCTTTGGAAAATCTTTAGGGAATTCAATGTCATCCAGGCCTTATAGAAAGATGCCACCTACATTGTTTCATCTATTTCCTGAGAATGACCATGATCCTTCAATCTCTATCAATGGTAGACCCATCTGTAACTTACATGTTTCAGACAACATAGACCTCAAAACAGGTATAAAACAGTGAGCTCCAAGACTTGACCAACAAACTTTTTTTTATTTTTTTTAAGCATATCACCCCAAGAAAGGCTGGAAGCCACTAGTACACAGGGAGTTACAGAAGGTTTGGAGGAAGAGCATTCTTAAGCTACTGGTCGTGATGGGCATTAAAATCGCCAAACACAAATATGTGAGCGAACGGATGGAGAAAGAGGGCCCTATCTATGCTGTCAGAAATGACATCAAGTATTCCACAGTCCTGAGAGGAAGGAGAGCAGTAGAGGAAGAAAAGATAGCTTTCAGCATTGAGAAGAGATAACCGGAGACACAAGTACGAATGATCTGGCGATTTGAGAGAGCACTCTCTAGCCAGAGGGAGATGGTCCTTGACGTAGACACCCAGGCCATGCATGTGGGTTAGAGAGTCTTTTCTGAGGAGAGGAAGGCATCCAGGGATCGAGAGATCAGAGGAAGGGATA
This sequence comes from Acanthosepion esculentum, assembly GCA_964036315.1. Classification (NCBI taxonomy): domain Eukaryota; kingdom Metazoa; phylum Mollusca; class Cephalopoda; order Sepiida; family Sepiidae; genus Acanthosepion; species Acanthosepion esculentum. The sequence continues at coordinate 9,438,087 of OZ038501.1, read as the reverse complement.
GAGGAGTCAAGATTGGTCTCACAGGGCCAGTATATCCGGGCACTTAGCAATGAGGAAGGATTCCACACTGCAGAAGTTGATTCTAATGCCACGGATGTTGGAGAAGGAGATATTTAAAGGTTTGGGTGATTTTTGGAAGGCTGGTTTAGGTTTATATTTCTGGTTTTTGTAATTCATGTGGATAATTGGTGTTGGAAAAAGAGAAGGCCTGAGTTAAAGGAAGCCGACGGTTATCACCCATGACGCGGGCAGAGAGGGGGTTTGGCGCAGCCGGAATCATAATGTGGCCTCAGGGTTGCCCACTGGAGATGACTGCAGGGACACCTATCCATGCGCGACATGGCACGACAGACACCCCGATAGTATGCAACTGTTGATCAGAGCGGCCGCTCAAGACGCTATGCAAGAGTTAGGGCTCCTAACTACCAGTTGGAAACAGCAACCAGGGAACTGTCAACCGTGTACCCTCAGAATGAACAGGCAATGCCACAGACTGCACGCATCACGGGAGAAACACAGTGGCACCAGTACAGAGGCCAAAGAGAGAGAGAGAGAGATCCGGGAACCCCTTCCTCAACACGAAACAAGGTTTGAGCCTCTAATCGTGTCCAATAGAGTGGGGAGGTGTGTAGACCAGGCAGTAGGAAAGCCTACCTACTCCTATTACATATAACATATACAACGATGACAAAACAATAGAGGGAGATGTAGTAGGGATAGTCGCAGGGGGGATAGGAATGACATTGTATTGTATACATTAACAGTAAGTTTTAACTTAGTTAAAGTCCCACTATTTAAAAAAAAAAAATGTAATATTACAAGTTAGGTTAGAATAGTTAGTTCTAAAATAAGATATGTTAGGGGGTCCAATAGCAACGGTTAAGAAAAAGCAAAAAAACAAAAAATTGAAATAAATTAAAAATTACATATACATACACAAGAAAGACGGAATCAAGGGTAGAGTGGGTTCATACTTAAACAGACAGAGAAATTGCTCGCTTGACGACTACAATTTTCACAAGACACTGGCGAAAATATACGGCTTACCTATTCCATGCCAAGCAACAAGTTATAATGAACGCAGTGCTGGGGGGAGGGCAAGGAGGGTCAAACGGCCATTCATCGACCCATCCAACCCCAACAGTGGGCTTGGCTAGCGTGCTATTAATGGAGAATATTCAAATCAACACGATGAAGAAACGGTCAGAATTCCATGTCGAATTAATAATTCATCCAAGCAAGCAGAGAATAGGCCAACTTGTTGAAAGAGCAGGAGCATACGGAATGGAGGTCAGCTCCAAGAAATCCAAAGTAATGGTGAATAACACAAACAGTAACACTTGTGTCAACATTACCATGAATGGGAATTTACTGGAGGAAGTATCCAGTTTTAAATACTTGAGAGCAATCTTGTCTAAAGATAATACCTGCAACTTGGAAATCTGCACATGATGATGGCCAAATTGGCAAGAATATGGAGGAGCAAAATCAGCTTTCAAACAAAGTATAGCACTGTACAAATTGCTGGTAGTTTCCATTCTACAATATGGTTGTGAAACATGGACACTGTTGGCAGAAACGGGGGCAAGGATTGAAGCGTTTGAGCACAAATGCATGAGAAAACGCCTTTGTATCTTCTATTGGGACCATAAAACCAATGAGTTTGTGCAGAAAAGAGCTGAAAGTTTTGTGGGCCACCAGGAACCTGTTCTTGCCACTGTCAAATGAAGAAAAATGGTGTGGTTTGGACACATTACAAGGCACGACAGCCTGTGCAAGACCATCATGCAAGGCACAGTTGAAGGTGGACGTAGGAGAGGAGGCCAATGTCAAACAATGGACATGCATGATTATAACAGAATTGCTGATGGCTTCCATTGATAGACTGTTGTGGAGAATATTCAGTATTGCTTCTGCATTGGGATCTCCCTGCTACAATTACAAAAGTCAAGGGGATGATGATGATGATATTTATTTATTTTAATCTACCAGCTTGAATATTTAAGAGGATGAATGCTTTGCTTGGAAATTCTCATCCAATTCAATGCTCGACTCATCTGGGGTACCTACACCCAATTTTCCCCTTAGAACTGAGGCACTATTCAGCGAGTTGCACATGACCCCATCAATGGTATTGGGCATCGTCACTAAATTAGACTCCCATAACGCTAGCAGTGGGGACGGGATACCAGTCGTTGTCCTGAAGAAATGTGCTCCTAAACTGGCTCCTGTCCTCTCTAAACTATATAACTACTGCCTCAACAACTCTTGCTTTCCAGCCTGTTGGAAGTCCTCATCTGTTGTGCTTATATTTAAGAACTCTGCAGACACTTCTGACCCATCTAACTACCGTCCTATCATTCTCCTACCACTCTTCGGCAAAGTCTTCAAAGCTTTAATCAACACCGAAGTGGTTAAGCACCTTGCATCCAGTGATCTGCTCTCTGACAAGCAATATGGTTTCCACTTTGCCTGATCTACTGCTGATGTGCTCACGGCCATAACTTAATTTGTTTACCAAGCACTTCGCAATAATGGAGAAGCTCGATCTATGTCTCTAGATATCTCTAAAACATTTGATAGTGTTTGGCATGCTGGGTTTCTTCATAAGCTTCAAGGATATGGAGTTTCAGGATGATTATTTCACTTAATACAATCATTCCTGTCAAACTGTGTAATGAAGGTCGTCCTAAATGGATTCTCCTCAAGTTCCTTTCTGACGGATGCAGGTGTTCCCCAAGACTCTATCCTGGGTCCTACACTGGTTCTGATCTTCAGCAATGATCTTCCTGATGTCATCAGTTCCCAAGTAGGTATCTATGCAGACGACACTACTATTTACTCTTGCCTAAATAGAAAATCTGGTATCACTGATAAAACTAACCTGGCCGTTGGTCTCAAAAAGGACCTCCAATCTGTAGTTGACTGGGGCAAGAAATGGCTGGTAAACTTTAATGCCTCAAAAACAAAACTGCTCTCTTTTACCCACCACAGAGAACCTGTGATGGAACAAATACATTGAATCAATGGCTTCATCTACCACAAGGAAAGTTGGTACTATGTGTCACACCAGAAAGTTTTTCTTGCCCAAATTTGTCCTTCAAATCTATAAATCAACCATTTGCCCTTGCATGGAATACTGCTGCCATATATGGTCAGGAACCCCTACTGTTCATCTCAAGGTCTTTGACAAAATACAGCATAGTTACTTTCTCACAGATGTGTCGTTGCTTCCCTCTGTTTTTTCTACAAATACTTTCACGGTAATTGTTCCGATGAGCTACTTTCGCTGGTTTCTAAATTGCATGAATTTAAGTGTGCTATTAAGTTGGTATCTCAATCTCACCATTTCGAAACTGTTAAATGTAGCTGTCTCTGCTACTCCAATAGCTTCATGTCTTGCACTTCCTGTCTGTGGAACTCCCTTCCTCTTACTTGCTTCCCTGACAGCTATGATCTTCAATTATTCAAATGCATTGTCAATAGACATCTTCAGATGCCTTGATCTAATCACCTGTCCTTCTCTTCATCCTTTTCTCTATCATGCCTCTTTACTCTCTGTAACCGCTTGCATGCTAGTGAAAATCTTAGAAAAATATGTTCCCTGTCAGGATTTTTTTGTGTGTATATATATATATATATATATATATAAGTGAACATAGAAGTCAAAGCTTAGAGGTGACAGTCTGTTTCATGCTAGATGCAATCGTCAGGCCACGAGTGCTGTTATTTTTCTCGGCTATTTATATATACGGGTCAGTGGTGCATTGTGGGTAGTCTATTTTGGCAGATATTTTACCGGAAGACATGCAAAATCATAGGTATTTACTTACTACACGAACTAAGCAAAATATTAGATAGAAATGATACAGGACTCTACAGGGACGACGGTCCCATAATCTTAAGAAACTGCAACAGACAAAACTAGAAAAGCAATAATAAAGATTTTCAAAAATAACGGATTCGACATAGATATAAAAACTAACCTAAATGAAGTAGATTTTCTAGATGTACCTTCAACCTAAGAAAAAGCACATATAAACCATACAGAAAACCCAATGATAAACCACTCTATATACACACATCTTCCAACCACCTGCCTCCTATAATCAAACAGATACCAAAATCGATTAACCTCAGGCTTTTTGACAATTCCTTCAATCAATCTATATTTAACAAAGCTAAGAAAGACTACGAAACAGCCCTAAAAGATAGCGGATTCCCAGCAACACTCACATATTCACCACAGAACACAAAAAAGGCCAACAGGAAAAGAAATGTCATATGGTTCAACCAACCATACAGCAAAAATGTAAAAACAAACGTGGGAAAAATATTCTTCAAACTTGTACACAAACACTTCCCGGAATCAAGCACCCTATACAAAATATTCAACAAAAACACAGTAAAAATCAGCTACAGTTGCACCAAGAACATGGCACAAATAATAAAAAAGCACAACAGGAAAATTATTAACAAACCACACGAACAAATTAAAACCACGTGCAACTGCAGAATAAAAAACAGTAATTGTTTACAAAAATACGTAATCTACCAAGCCACAATAAAATCACCAGATAATGAAGAAAAAGTATACATAGGAGTAACTGAAGGACCATGGAAACAAAGAAATTATGTACACAAAACATCTTTCACAAATAGTAAATATGCGAACAGCACAATGCTTTCTAAGTATATCTGGGAAATAAAAAACAAAACACACACCACACCAAAAATATCTTGGAAAATAAGGACAAAATCATCAGCCTACAACAACCTAACCAAAACATGCAAACTTTGCTTGGAGGAAAAAATAGCTATCATTACTTTCCCAGACCAAAATAAATTATTAAATAAAAGATCTGAGCTAATCTCAAAATGCAGACATGAAAACAAATTTTTACTACGTAACTTAAAAATCAAAAACAGAAAAAATAAATAAATACATAAACAAACAAAATGACAATAAAATAAGCAAAATAAATTAATCCAAACAAATTACCAAATCACACCTGTTAGAATAGACGAAATAGTATAAAAAATAAGGAACAAAATCAATAAATAAAGTAAATAATAAACAAACTAGCAAACTATTATGATCAAAATATTAGACTAAAAAAAATCAAAACAAAAAATCGGACAAAAAATAGCTATAACTGTTATATAACGATAAAAAAAATAAATAAAAAATAATATACTGCGTTACTTAAAAATCGAAAACCAAAAAGAGAAAATATACAGTGTAATAAATAAATAACAACAAGTATAATAAATTGATCTAAATACATCCAAATATATAAATAAACTAACAACCGATACTGATAAACTAGCCATTTAGAAAAAACAAATAAAGATAATCAATCCAAATAAATAAATTAAAAACTGTCCCCGCCAAAATAATAGTCAGAACAAACCACAACAATCAACCCCAAAATTCAACAAATAGCTTTATCTTCCCAAACAAAAACAAAACTATTAAATAAGCTATATAAACAAATTTTTATTACATTAATAAAAACACCAATCAAAATAAAAATAATAAATAAATAAATATATAAGATAAAAAATAAAAATAAATAAAAACAAGCAAAATAATTTGACCCAAATAAATATACAAATAAGTGACTTCCGGTAAAATAGCTGCCATAATAGACTACCCACAATAAGCTATATAAACAAATTTTTACTACGTTAATAAAAACACCGATCAAAATAAAAAATAAAAATAAAGTAAATATAAAGGATAAAAAACAAAAATAAAATTAAATAAAAAAAGCAAAATAATTTGACACAAATAAACGACTTCCGGTAAAATATCTGCCAAAATAGACTACCCACAATGCACCACTGACCTGTATATATAAATAGCCGAGAAAAATGACAGCATTCGTGGCCTGACGACTGCATCTAGCATGAAACAGACTGTCGCCTCTAAGTGTTGACTTCTATGTTCACTTTTATATTTACACATGCTCTATCTCTGATATTGAGCACTTTATCCCATAAATATAGCACACTTTAAGACAATATTTCTTCATATATATATATGTGTGTGTATATATATATATATATAAATATAAATATTATATATATATGTGTATATATATATATATATATGTGGACATATGTGTGCATATATATGTGTGTATATATATATATATATATGTGGACATATGTGTGCATATATATGTGTGTATATCTATATATATGTGGACATATGTGTGTATATATATATATATATATATATATGTGTGTATATATATATGTGTATGTGCGTATATATAGATATAGATACACACATACTGTTGTGAGAGAATGCTGGTTGTGTGTTGGAACACATGTCTCGTGCTATATTTATCCCACAACAAAATGTCAGACTCGGAATGTGAGGCCAGATAATAATAATAATAAAGCAATGACAAATCTATATATAAGCAAGCGATAATATAAGTATTAACAAAATGATGTTATACATAGATAATAGAATATTTTTGCATGTTGCAAAACAACATGAATGAAGAAAACGTTTAAACATGTTTGAATGTGTGTAGTTGTGTACAAGTAAATCCTAGAGAACGGTGTTTCATGTAAGTTAAGAGAAATGTGCTGGTGTGCATCCATGCTTTTCTCCATTTATAACCAGCATCTTGCCATCCCTGATGTGAAATAGTAAAAAGAAGCTGACAGAGGATGTCACTGACTATTTATAGGCTTAGGAAATGTCCCCTAGCGGCACTTTTATTTAGGAAAGTAAGTGGAGTAACTCTACAATAAATAAATATATATATATATATATATATATATATATATATATATATATATATATATATACATATATATATATATATATAAAATTTGAAATGTAATGTTCCCAAAACATGCCGGGGTGTAGCTAACAAAATTTGAGTGATTTTTTGGTTGGAGAATGCTAGGTTACAAATAAGTCCACATTTTTTATAATCAATAAAACATATATATAGACCTACACTGTATTGGCAAAGAACATATAAAATATATATACATATTAATATTTTGTATGTTTGGAAAGTAATCCTGTCACATTATGAGTCCTGTAACCCATTAGGGTCATAAAGTCACTATAAGTACTGCAGCCATATCAGCAGTGGTGTGTCTAGGGCAAGACAGTCTGACAGAGCCTCTCACTTTTCTGGCTGGTTTTGAATTCGGACTTTTCTTCTAGACTGGTTTTCAATTAAGGCAAGATTCCAGTCTGACCTGCTATTTAACCCTTAGCTAGAGGGAGAAGATATACTTTTCTCAAGATTATTTCTGCGAAAGTGAATGCAATGAACTTGACTGGAATTTGAACTCAACTGGGTATGACAATAAATTGCATCAGGCTTCTGATCAGGAGATTGGAGGTTTGGAGGAATGTAATCGACGTCACCCCATTTGAATGTGTGAGAGAACTGACAAACTGCGCAAATTATGTTGAAGGATATTTTATTCCAGTAGATACATATGCAGCTGTGAGAACTGCAATCAAGACAAATAGGTGTGCATAAACACAATGAGGAAAATGTACGTAGGGGTGCAAAGGCAAACATTTACAAAGAAACAACAAACTTTACAATCATACAACAACAACAGATTACACAAACCAAATAACTGAACAAGTTTTACAAAACGTGTGGTTAATATTTTAAAATCAGCAGGAAACAATTATCCTTATAGGTTACAAAGACTAACGTTTAACTTTAATTATCTTTTCGATTTACAAAAGTAATAAATTGTACAATAAATGATTTAAGGTATTCAAAACTTATTTGCTTTAAATGTGTAAATTATGTATATGGTTTATGAAAAATACTTGGCTTAAAACTCAAATGTACAATTTGAGAAACATTTATAGCATTTATCTCATTGAGGCATTTGAGCTTGTGAAGAAGGTCAGTATGACAAACCTTAGACCAGCCATTCTCAACCTTTCCTCCATCATTGACCCCCTCGGCTTTATGTATTTCTCCATTTACCCCCTACTCCCATACAAAAAATTCATAGCCATCATAAAGCATTGATGTACAATTTCGTGACTAAATGAATGAATGATTTTTTCATTCAAAATACTAAGGGTTTTTTTAGTCAAAATACTGTGACTAAAAAAAAATACTAAGCGACACTCAAAATACTGATTTCTTATTGAGTACTAATCTACTAATTTTTTAGTATAAGTTAGTACTCTGTATAAAATTCAGTATTTTTATTAACGTTTGTAGTCATTAATAAAAAATTATTCATTTTATCCGCACTTTGCATTCTCTCTCTCTCATTTTACAAAATTAAATTTAATTGAATTATTTTTTAAATTATCAGGTACTTCAATTATTTACCCCCGACTATATAATTTTTAACCCCCCCCCCCCGGATTTACCCCTGGTTGAGAACCTCTGCCTTAGACACATGTAAATTATCATAATATTCAAAATTATTCATTACACTGGTCAACAAAAAAAAATTTTTGAAATGATGTTTAGACATCAAACATCATTATTTTAGCTAATTTAAGGGTGCTGAATCTGAAAGTGACCATACCTTTTTCTTGGTTAGCTACTGTTTTTGCTGTGATGAAAAACAGGTCTGACTGCTCCAAGAACTCTGTCTGAAAAGGCCCAAAGAAAATTTTACTGCAATACTTGCATAGGGACCGGGCACTAGAATCAGAGGACCTGCTAACTTTTGGGTCATTTTTATCACTAGCCCTTTAGTGTACTTAAAGCACTTTTTTTTTTACATTATTTATTGTTTTTATCCTATGTAATATTTTTCTTATTTCTTTCGAAAAATTATAAAACTTTGGGAACTATTTTGTTTAGCAAAAATGCCCTGATAGTAACCATGTCACCAGTTGTCTCAGACAGGGGGGATGGGATTTGTGAAAAATGAACCTGCTGATTGTACTAACCACTCCAGAATATCATTAAAATCAGTGAAAATTTTCTGACCTTTAATAGTCTGGTATGCTTAGTTTAATTTGTAACATATATAAAGGTAGATAGAAAAAAGAAAACATTGACAAGTAGAGAGGGTCATAAAGTACTGTTGAGGCCTCAATCAAGCTTGGGCCCCCAGCAAACCAAGGGGTTGTAGTACTGGCTGGCCCTATATATATATATATATATATATCCAAATAAAGAGAAAGATTAACAATCCACAATTCTTTAGCATTTATTTTTTTTTTAAATTGCTTGATACAAAGTAGAGCATATTATTATAATATTATTATTTAAAATATTTTTTAAATATTTTATCATCGCGACACAAAAATATCTGTTTCGAAACTGATCGTTAAAATTATTGTTCCATTTTCAAGCACTCTTGAATAACTTCAGAAAAAAATGATTTACTTTTGCAAGCGAAGTAGTATTATATTGAAGAGTTTAAATGGGAGGGGTGAATGAGATTTCAAAATTTTATTATGAGTGTTGACTTTTTTGATGAATCTAAATATAGATCTAAGTTAAACTGAAAAAGTGAAAAATGTAGGTTAGAGGTTATGTGTGGGTTTGTAATTCATGGATGTCTAGAATTATTTGTTGTGCATTAAACATGTTGTCCTCACTTTTTTTTTAGAACATTTATAAGATAAACTAAAATTCAGAGAGGTGTATGTATCGAGCCATTTTGATATTTTTTATTTATTTTTTTCTCCTTTCTTAAAGGGGATTTTTATATGATTTAATCATTTTTATATATATCTTTTATACAATTTATTATAATGAACTAAAATGCAATACTTTTTATATTTAATGGTACATTAGACATGGCAATATTGAAACTTTGATCCATTTTTTTTCCAAAATGAAAGCAAAAAAATTTCTACCACCTTTTAAAATATTTGCCAAAAAGCAAACAAGATTTTCAGTACTTATTCATTAATAACTTAATGGTATACTGAATAGGTTTATTTTATGTTATTTTATTAGAAAAGTCCTTGAAAATATTTTTTTTTTTTGAAGGGTTGGGGGTTGTCACTTCACCTTCGAGAACTTGTGTGTACTTTCTTTTAGAGTTCTGATTTATATAAATAAAAATCTCTGAAGATGTTATTTCCGTAAGAAAATTATGCAATATCAAGTGTAAACATAAGGAAAAAATATCCCAAACCTTACCAAAAATAATTTAATAATTGTTTCTGACAGTTGGTAATTGCATAATTTAATAAAACACATTTTCTTTCAAACTGGACTGGAAAAAAATCTACACTTAATATTTATTTAAAAAAAATTATTTATAATTTTTCAGTGAGATTTTGAAATTCATCCCATTGCTGTTTGCAAGAAGGGTTCTTTTTTTTTACTAAATAAAGACATGTTTGAAGAACTTAAAAATATAGTTTTATGCCACTTTTGAGTTTGAACCTTTTTTTAAAAGGATTTTAATTTTTTTTACTTTTAGTAATTGTTAGAACATTTTTTGTATGGATGTTCAAAAGGAAAATAATACCGAATTACTGCTTTTAACTACCATCTCAGAAGAGAATATTATTCAATAATTCTTAGATCAGATCAATTTAAAAAATAAATTGGGTGCAATTAGATATTTTATAGCATCAAACATGTAAGAAAATAATTTAAAAAATAAAAGCAATTCAAAAATATAATTTAGCTAAAAAAACTACTTCTTTTGTCATATAAAAATAAAATTACTGCTAAGTTTCATAAAATCGTTTAGAATAAAAAAAATCACTTTCTTAAAACATTGATTATATAAATTCTTGATTATTGCACTGCTGGTCTTCCGTATTTCGTTAGGTTTTTTTTTTTTTTCGCGCACTTTTGTAAACGGGTAGTGTTTCTATCCTTTGACCTCACAGGCTAACGTCTGTAAATAAAACGTTATTTTCATTCTGTTTTAAAATAAAAGGTCAGCATTATTTTTAGAAAATCCAGTTACGTCTTAAATTTACTAATAGACTTCAAAACACATCTCTCTACGATAAATATTTAATTTTAAAGAAAATTTAAAATTTGTCTTGTTTACTTTTTTCGTATACAATGGCGGCTCGATGAGTAACGGAAAAAAGCATGAAATGTTTAATTATACGGAAAAAATGCCTAGAAAGTTTATTCTTAATTCCTTTTAATTCGGATTAGATTTTTTAGGCCATTATTATCTTTCAAATAGAACCGAAATTCAAGTTCAAATAATTGAAATTATTTAAAGTATTTTTTTTTTTTTAGAAATTCCCAAGCAGTACCTCGCGCTTAAAAATGTTCACTTTGTGTAAAAAATAGGCACCACCAAAAATCAAAATGAATGCTTTCTTTACCGAAATGAAAGCAAGAAAAAAGTCGACCTCCCCAACACTTGTTTTTATTTGCCTCAAATCAAGAATTATCTGATTCAAACGAAATTTTCAGGACTTATTAGTGAATGAATATTTTACTGAATAGAGTATATTATTAAAAAAAACGTTGGGGAAATATTTTTGCGGGTGTGTTTCATTGCCACTTTTCAATATCGTATGCGTACTTTTTAATTAGTGTAGGGTCGTTCAAAGATTTTTTTTATATAGTCATATAAAAAAAGGAAATCCCAGAATATATTATTTCTGTAATATATATATATATATATATATATATATATAATATCGAGTGGGAACATACGGAAAATTTGATCAATGTCTTTCTAAAGAAAAAACGCATCCAATAATTTTTTGAGTATTGACAAAAAAATCTAAAATTGTTTTTAAAAAAATTACTTGAAATCTTTCAGCGAAATTTTGAAAGAATCCCGTTGCTATTCATCATCAGAGTTTCTTTTATAAACTAAAGACCTGTTTGAAGATTTTAAAAATATAGTTTAATGTAATTTCCGAGGTGAACTTTTTTTTAAAAAGAATTTTACGTATTTTGTTTTCCTTTTTAATCGTTATCTTTGGTATGGATGGACAAAAAGGAAATAATTCTGATATCACCCTTTGACTGACTACTATTCAATATCGGGAGTGTATTATGCAATTAATTAATCTAATTTTATATCTCCCGTTCAATCAGTATAAGAATGAAGTTATTCAGTATACTAGGTTTAATAAAAGCGTATATAGAATAATAATAAAAAAAGATATTCGTAATCTATTGATAACAACTTTAAAGAAAACATTTTTTAAACATAAATAACAAATTCTTGATTATCACACCGCTATTCTTCCGTATTTGTTTAGGTTTCACGTTTCGGTTTACTACATTTACCCGCGTCTTTTTCGGACAGGGGTAGAATTACATTTACTGTCTTTCTAGACAATCCTTTGACCTCACAAGCTAGCGTGCGCAAATAAAACGCTATTTTCATTCTGTTTTAAGTAAAAGGTAAGCATTACTTTTAGAAAATCAAGATACCTCTTAAATTTAATAATAGATTTCGAAACACATCTCTAGTAGAAATATTGAGTTTTTAACATGAATGTCTTTAAAATGCATCAAATATTTATTTATACACGGAAATTAATTTTTCTTTTCGTATGAATTATTAGCTTTATTAGACCATTATCCTTCAAATTAAAAACAGAACCGAAATTTAAGTTCAAAGAAGAAATTTGTTTTCCGTTTTTTTTTCTTCTGTTTTTTAATTTTAGAAAGTCTGGTTGGAACCAAGTAATACGAAACATATAGGTCAATAATGCTTTCTAAGAAAAGAAAAGGTTGGACTGTTTCTAACAAGTCGAAAATTATTTTTTCCACTTACATGAAATAAAAGTGAAAAACTCAAAACAAAAAAAAAAACGAAACAAAAAAACGTAATCGGAAATTCTGAGTAAAATGACAAACTAACTTACTAACAAACACTTTTTTACTTTCACTTTAAAAAAACAATCTTAAAGCAACGGAGTATTTCCATACCATTCACATCAAGTACGAAGTTAAGCTTTTTTTTCAAAAACTTTAAAGCTTTAATCATACAAGACGAAACATTCATCTTTATTTTAAAGAATACGTCGCGATTTAACCCAAACTTTGCGCGCGACTGTCCGTGTCAACAACTTTTAATTGCACTTCACATTTACAGGTAATTTCTATCATTTTTTCTCTTTTTTACAGTTTTGTAATCATGGTTGTGAATAACTTCTTATTTATAACAAATTGGAAACTTCCATTAGAATTCAATTAAGTTTAGTAGAGCCATTATTAGGCATTTTTAAAAGTAAAAATCGCAACAAACGAATATTTTAACAACAGGAAATACTCGTTTTTTTTTGTTTTTTTTTTAATGTTATTTACGAGCAATACGGGAAAACGGCCTAGGTCAATGTTGAAACCTTTAGGCTTTGCCCGAGGAATATTAAAAAAACAAAAAAAACTAACAATATTCTTTCTAAAAAATGTCTGTGTATGGTTCAGTAACCATTGCGTTTGGCTAATTGAACAAGTCAGTCTCGAACAGCACAAACAAAACAAATAAACAGTTTTAAATAAAAATCGTTTGTAAAAGTAGCGGTGATGGTTCGTGCGAGAACCTCTTCAGGGGATTGAATTAGAGATTCACGTAAATTGAGCCTTACTTGTGTCCTTTTTTGTGCCAGATTATGCTAAAAACTTAATAAATAAGAAGTATTTAACTTGAACGGAATATGACACAAAGCTTGGTTTAACGTGGGGATCCCACGCGTACATGGGATTGGTAACCACAAAAAACTTGTCCTCTTCAAGACATCAAGGAAAAACCAATTTTTTTTTTGTCGAAATGAAAGCAAAAAGAAAAAAGTTGCCACCTCTTTTAAAATATTAGCGAAAAATCAGAGTATTATCGCCTGATTCAAACGAAATTTCCAGTACTTATTCATTATTAGTGAAATAATTTTTTTTTATACTGAATAGGTTATTTTATTTAAAATATTTTTGGGGGTCTGTTTCACTCGCCATTTTTCGATATTTCGTGTGTAGTTTTACTTTTAATTTGGTTAGTGTTCCTGCAATTGTTTTACATTTCATCCCCGAAGATGTTGTTTTTCAGTTAAAAACAATTTATGCAAATAAATACCTGTATCAATGAATTGGAGTAATTTCAAGACATAAAAATTGACTAAACAGGAGATATGAAATTAGATTTTTTTTTTTAAGTACTCATCCAATAGTAGTGAGTCAACGCGTGATCAGTATTATGTCCTTTTTGTACATCCATACACAAAAATAATCTAACAGTTTCTAAAAAGAAAAATTGTTTTAAAAAATAGTTTTTTCTGTCCAATCTGTAAAAATTAACGTTTTTAAATGCAAGCACCAATTCTCAAAACAAAAAAAAATATTTTTTTAAGTTCTTATTTTTGGTTAAAAAAAAAATACAGGACATTTTCCGGATAATTTGCTTTTTAAGTTCCGCGCTAAGTATCTAATAAAAATTTCCCGAATAGTTATATATTTAGGCGTAAATTTACATGCTTAAATTCTAAAATAACAAGGGAATTTTGATAAAATCTACCGTTTCGGAGTTATCGACAATAAAATTTCAGAGTCATTCGCATTCATCCGTCTGCCATTACTGTTTCAAACTGATTCTATACAGTGTAACCCGGATATAAGAGAGTGTGTCGGGACCGGAGAAGTATCTTATATCCGGGTTTGGTCTATTTTGTAAAAGCTCTAATTTGAGACCCGAGAAAATCTCATTTATATCCGGGTCTCTTATATCCGGGTTACACTGTATTAACCTTTGAAGACTTTTGGGCGGAACCTGAATTAACGCTCTTTTTACTGATCTTATTCGTCTCAATTACTGCTTAAAAAGGGAATCTTGTATTGTTGAATCTTATTTGGTAAATAAATAAAAACAACAACACTTGTCATTGCTTTTCTACATAACTTAAAGTTTAATGACAAGTGTTGTTTTTTTTATAGTAAGGCTTTCTTTTTAAAATTAAAAAACAAAACAAATTAAGTAATAAAATAAAGCTTCTTTTTTTTTTTTTAAATTAATAATAAAACAAATAATAATTAATGCGCGAACTTTGAAAAGAGCATGATTATTTGTGCTTGTTGGCATCACGGACTTGCTAAACCCCGGTAAATCAATATCGAAATGACACCGCATGCGTTATCGGCGAGAACGAGGCTAACATAAGCGAGAAAACTCGGTTTCTTGTCCGAGACCAAGGAAGGATAAAAAGAGATGACTTCGTTTCTGGAACATAAACCATTTTCCAGAGAAAGAGGGCTAGTACTGTTGTTTACGGTGTACAAGAAACAGAGTCCCGAGCGAAGTGTTGTTCCGGTTTCCACGTTAGCTGTCAGCGGGAACAAATTCGAGTGGAAATTTATTTTTCCTACCACCCAATCACACATTATTTAGTGGAATAAGTGTGTTCACATCCCTGGATTCTCCTTCCTGACAATCTGCTGTTAATGGAACCAAAAACGTCTTTGAAACTCTTAAAATCCCACCAAAAAGCCAGATCGTTTTCAATTTACATCCCTGGTTTAAATTTACATTTAAAGACAACGGTTTCATCGTTTTCTACCTCAATACCTGATCCACCCAACTTTTCTTGCACATGTTCTAGCCAAAATTGGCACACCTTGTTGCAGGAGTGCCAGTTGACTGAATTGTGTTTATTTTGCAAAGTCCAAGTGACTCCAGCTTCGATCAAGGAAATGGGTTACAAAAAGTAGCACTTTTCACGTAGGCAAGCAGGATTTCTCAAAAAAAAGTGTATTTTTTCTATCACTCATGCTGAAGCCACATTCTGACGCTATTTGCCTTTCTTGTTGTGTGTCAAACGAAAAATATGGTGTTTCAGAAATACTGTCTACCGTCCTACCAGACCGAATTGTCCTAACCACCAGAAAACAGAATGTGGCTTAAGCATGAATGATAGAAAAAAGCAAATTAGCCAAAAAATGTTTATTGGAGCTTTTATTTTAGTTTTAATTCCAACCAAATAATCTTCCTGATAAACAAAATACGGTTAATTTGCAATTAAGAATGTACCATTCTGGTGTGAAATTGCGTGGTTATTTAAAAAATGACATTAAAACACTGCACTCGATAACCTTTTAGAAGTTATGGACAATGTAAGTTCAACTTTTTTCTCGTTGTGTACACAATACGTCCACCATTACTGGCTTTACTTACATATGTTTGCCTTGAGTAGTCATGTGGTGTGGAAGCCTCACTTGTCCTATTACTACACAATGCGTGAAGTTTGAAATGAATGTGCAAAATAATGTGAGAGAAAACAAACTCCGACAAAATAAAAATTATGTGCCTGAAAAATAGAAAAGGATCTTTGCCTTCTTTTTTCAAAAATCTTTTGTGTTGTGAAAGTTTTTGGAACTTAAAGGTTCATAAATTACATTTTAGGGTGAGATTCTGTTTCATTAGCTATAAGCAGATTTATTAAGGACAATAAAGAAAAAATACGATTCATTTAAAACTTCATTTTAAAAAAAAGTGCATTTTAAAATAACATCCACAAAAAACCAAGATCAGTAAGATATGAAAAAGTGTAAAAAGGCTATTAACTAAGTAAGCTTCCACGCATTACGAGAGGAAAACATATGTAAACAACACCAGTAATGGCAGCCAGACAACGCGGAAGAGATTGAACTTACATTGGCAATAAATTGAGCGCAATGTTTTAATGTCATTTTCGACATAACCAGGCAATTTCATACCAGAATGGTACATTCTCAATACCGGGGACTTTTGGTGCTTATACTGCAAAAATTGATTGGAATTATTTTTTTGCTTCTGATTATCAGTAAAATTGATAAAAATTGACCATATTGACAAAACTGTCAGCACAACATGATTCTCTTTATTAAAAAATCTTTCAAAAACAAAACTTACTTTTCTGAAACATTATTTGAGAAAAATTATCTAATTTAAATAGATTAATCTGAATTTATTGAATCTTGGGAACTGGCTTTAGCTTTACTTACAAAAATGGTTGTTGAGGAAATATTAGAAAATTACCAATAAATTTTAAATTTAGTATAGTTACTTCTTTTATTTTCTGATAATATCATGTATGGACATCAATATGTACAAAATTTGGCATGTTTATACACACAAAAAAGTTTCAAAATTCTTTTAAAGTACAGGGGATTGCTGAATTGTGTGAGCTTTTCCAGTTATTAGTAAATTCAGTTTTTATTTAATAACTATATCACTTGGCTGCTACAAATTAATACAGAATTTTAAAAGATTTAAAAGTTTATAAATTATTCTAATTAAAATTTAAATTAAAAAATAATGAAAATTCTAATAAAAATTTATTATTCATAGAAAATCTTTTTTCATAAGAATACAGCAATAATATATTTTATTCATAAACACAATTAAAAACATTTCTAATTAAATAGTGTCATAGTTTTATAACATTTTTTTATTTTACAATTCAGAGCAGATTTTTATAACTGTGTGTCCCTGTTTGACAAAAAAAATTATGATTTAAATACTCCGAAGACTTGTCCTTATAACTAATATAAACGTTAAGCCCCACAAAATATAATTTCTTGTAATATAAAATTAAATGAGTTAGGGGTGTACTGATAAATCATCAGTTACCTCCCCTTAAGATCTAGGAGGTATAAAAAGCACCCTGTAATATCTGTCAGTAGATGGGTAGTCAGAGTAAAGTGCAATGAAGCTTTGGTATAAGTTTATTCACTGGTTCTGTTTTTACTACAATTTATTGCACTTTCAATGGAAATTTATATGTGGCCAGAACAATTTACCTCTGACTCTGTTGGAAGGAAACATAAAGGGTGATAACTCCAAAGTATTGCAAGAGTTATCCCACTTGCTTTGGACATCGTGACGTCAGACGTCACGTGTGGCAATACACAGTGAGATCCAAGATGGCGGACTACAACGGGACACGTGTGGCAAACGTCTTTCCATATTTCACTAATTCTTTTGTAGAGTAGTATTAACTCAGTTTATCTAGTAATTAATAAAATGCTGTAAACCTAAAAAACGTTCTTGGTAATTATTTCCAATCAACAAATGCATTGCTCGGTCCTCAGAACTCACGCAGACATAACAGATTTGGCGACGAGATGAGATTACCTTTCTCCATTGGATGTACCTCTTGAAAAGAAAAAAAAAAACAAAGGTAAACGAATTTAGACGTACATTTTTTTTTTGAGGAACTTTTTTTTTTGGTGCTGCCAGTCACATAAAAGATATTTTCGTAAGAAAAAAAAAAAAAAGTAAAATATCCTTTCTTCGTCATGGACCCTGCATCGTTGGAAAGAATTCTTAGAAGGCAACAGGAACAGTTTCTACATGCACAGAACTGTCTAATTGAAACGTTAACGCAACAGTTTCAAACACAACTGACAACAGACAAGAAAAATGCAAATTCTGCGGATAACATAGCGAACTCAATAACTGAGTTTCAATTCGAACTGGAGACGAAACAGACATTCAAAGCATGGTTTAGTCGTTGGGAAGACATCTTTCGACATGAATTTCACATGCAGGATGATGAATGGAAGTTACGCCTCCTACTACAGAAGCTTGGGTGTCGGGAACACCTATGTTATTAACAGTATATATTACCTAAACAACTGGGAGACTTCACATTTGCGGAGACTGTTGCACAGTTAACAAACATTTTCGGCGAGTTATCCTCTTTATTTAACACCCACTATAATTGCTTAAAGCTGAAGAGAGATGATAACGAAGATTTTTTTGCATACGCTGGGAAAGTAAATTCACAATGCGAAAATTTTTCTGTTATGTCTGCGTGAGTTCTGAGGACCGAGCAATGCATTTGTTGATTGGAAATAATTACCAAGAACGTTTTTTAGGTTTACAGCATTTTATTAATTACTAGATAAACTGAGTTAATACTACTCTACAAAAGAATTAGTGAAATATGGAGAGACGTTTGCCACACGTGTCCCGTTGTAGTCCGCCATCTTGGATCTCACTGTGTATTGCCACACGTGACGTCTGACGTCACGATGTCCAAAGCAAGTGGGATAACTCTTGCAATACTTTGGAGTTATCTCCCTTTATGTTTCCTTCCAACACCTCCCTTTGAAGTATGATAGTCGTAGGATGATTGTTGAGGATCTACTTGTAAGGATGAGGTTGGTTTGCCCTCACGCTGCGTCCTTCTAGTTGGTAATTTCTTTTGAGACTTACTTTCTTTACTACATTTTGTTTGAACACTTTGGGGTAATTCAAATGTGTCCAGTAAAACGTTTAAGGGAATGATTGTGTCATTAGATTGTCTTTCAGGAAGGTATGAATGACGTAGCTGATTCGCATGTCTGACCCAAGTAGTGGGTTGTACATCTACATCATAGATTACATTACCAGAACGGTGTATTATGTAACCTTGGGTCCATTTTTCTTTACCATTGCGGTAATCTTTTGCCCACACAGGTTGTCCAGGTAGAAATTGACGTGACACTGCTCCATGGCGGTGGTTGAATTGTCTTTCCATGGTTTTATTTCCCTTGAGAAAATTGCTTGGTGATGGACGAATATCAATTGGCAGGCGTATTTTTCTATTCATCAAGGCTTCTGCAGGTGACTTTCCATTCGGACAGTTTGGATTTGGGGTAGCTCTATAGCTACTTAGAAATATGTCTATTATTTCTCGTGTAGATCCTTCCCCTTTTAATTTTAAGAGTGCTCTCTTAAATGTGTCGACGAAGCGTTCAGCTTGACCATTTGATTGTGGGTGGAAGGGTGGTGATCTGAGGTGTTGAATACTGTTCTTTTTACTGAATTCTGAAAATTCTGCTGAAGTAAATGCCGTACCGTTGTCAGAAACCAAGATTTCCAGAGTACCAAATCTGCTGAAGATCTCCTGTAATTTTCTTACAGTTTCAGTGGATGTAGGGTGATTCTTGTGAAAGACCTCCGGCCATTTGCTGTAAGCATCCACCAATATTAGGTGATGTTGTCCATTTATTGGTCCAGCAAAATCAATATGGAGTCGTGACCAAGGAGATTCTGGAGTAGGCCATGTATACAGTGTTGTTTTCCGAGGAGACTTTGCAACCAGTTGTCATTTGGTACAACTCTTAACAAGTTCCTCTAGTTGTTTGGCCAGTACACATATCCGCGTGCTAAGGCTTTCATCCGATTAATCCCTTGATGTCCATAGTGAAACTGTTTGAGAACTCTGTTTTGAAGTTCAAATGGAACAACAACGCGTTCAGCAAAAAGTAGAATCCCATCGATTTCAGATAAGGATGATCTCCGCTGAAAAAATGGTTGAAGTTTCTGGTCAGTGCATATATTTGGCCAGCTAGTGGAGTGAAAATGTAGGACTTTCTGCAGTATTGGGTCTGCGGCTGTAGCTTCTTGAATCATCTCTGATGTGACAGGTAGTGCTCTAACTGTGGAAACAAGTCCTGAGACAACTTCAGGTTCTACTGATATAGCTGCGATGACTCTGTCCTCTGGTACTTTTTGATTCGAAGAGATGAGTCTGGACAACGCATCTGCTTGACCAATTTTGCTGCCTGGTTGGTATTTTATTGAAAAATTGTAGTCCAGGAGCATAGTGGCCCATCTTTGCAACCGGTTAGCTGTATAAACAGGGATTCCTTTCTTGGAACCAAATATACTGATCAACGGCTTGTGATCTGTGATCGGGGTAAAATGACGACCATATAACATTTTGTGAAATTTCTTCACAGCGAAAATAATTGCCAGAGCTTCTTTCTCAATTTGACTATATTTGCGTTCGGTGGGTGTCAAAGACTTGGATGAGTGCGCGATAGCTTTTTCGCTTCCGTCAGGAAAAGTGTGTGATATCACAGCTCCGACTCCGTAATCTGAGGCATCAGACACCACAGTAATGTCTACGGATGGGTCATAGTGAGTCAGTAATAAGTCCGAACTGAGAAGGGATTTTATCTTCTCAAACGATTCTTTACATGTATTTGACCAGTTCCATTTAGTATCTTTTTGCAAAAGATTATTAAGAGGTCCACGTAACTTGTGCAGTTCTGGTAAAAAAGAACTATAATGACTTACGAGGCCCAGAAAAGAACGTAAAGTCGATACATCAGTTGGTGCTGCCATTTGCTTTATCGCATGGATATTTTCTGGATCCGGTCTACGGCCATTTTTGTCAAATATAAATCCAAGGTATTTAACTGAAGTTTGGAAAAACTTGCATTTGTCTGACCTTAAGCGAAATCCATATTGTTGAATTCGATCCAGCATAGAAGTTAAATGATGTAGAAGTTCCTCTGGGGTTGTGCCTGTAATAATGATGTCATCAATGTAGGCAGAAACTCCTGGTAATCCTGTGAGCATTATATCCATTGTCTGCTGGAAAATTGCTGGTGCTAACTTGACACCAAATGGAAGGCGACAAAATTGGAATAAACCCTTGTGTGTGTTAATCGTGAGAAGATTTTTGGAATCTTCATCCACTTCTATTTGAAAATATGTATCTGCAAGGTCCAATTTTGCAAAACAAGTTCCACCGTTTAGTTTTGTGAAAAAGTCTTCCGGTGCAGGTAGTGGATACTGATGTATATCCAGTGCATCATTTAGTCCTGTGGAGAAATCTGCACATAGACGTACCTTGCTGTTTTTACTACAATTTATTGCACTTTCAATGGAACTTTATACGTGGCCAGAACAATTTGCCTCTGACTCGGAAAGTGAAGCAGCAGATAAACACTGGACACACTGGCTTGAAACTTTGACAAACTTTGACTCCTTGAAACTCTACTCCTTGAGAACCCGAATTGGCTTATTAACAAGCGTTGCTCTTTTGACTATGTGTCTCATTCAATCAACGATATCATTGTAGACTGTAAAAGCAATAGAAATATTACACACAACCTACTTGAAGACCAAAAATGAACTATTTTCCCGATATATACTTACTACCCGGCAACAGGAATCCGGCGAAACATTGGATTATTTCCTAAAGAGCCTTTGGACATTAAGAATGGACTGCAATTTTCGTCCCATGACTGCTTTCAAGGCACAAGAGAAACATATTCTAGATGCCTTTGTAAATGGCCTATGCAATGTTCAGGTAAGGCAACACCTTCTCGAAAATAAGACCCATGCTTTGAAAGCTGCTTACGAACAAGCTTATACTTGTGAGCTTACTGTACAGCAGTCCAGCTCATATTTTCAATATGATACTGTGGGTGCCGCTCTAAAACAACCTGTTCCTACTATCCCTCCTCTTTATGATAATTCGACATACTCTCCTGCCAAGGATGCCCCACCTTTAAACACCCCAGAACAACCTGTTCCTACTATCCCTCCTCTTTATGATAATTTGACTTACTCTCCTGCCCAGGATGTCCCACCTTTAAACACCCCAGAACAACCTGTTCCTACTATCCCTCCTCTTTATGATAATTCGATTTACTCTCCTGCCCAGGATGCCCCACCTTTAAACACCCCAGAACAACCTGTTCTTACTATCCCTCCTCTTTATGATAATTCGACTTACTCTCCTGCCCAGGATGTCCCACCTTTAAACACCCCAGAACAACCTGTTCCTACTATCCCTCCTCTTTATGATAATTCGACTTACTCTCCTGCCCAGGATGTCCCACCTTTAAACACCCCAGAACAACCTGTTCCTACTATCCCTCCTCTTTATGATAATTCGACTTACTCTTCTGCCCAGGATGTCCCACCTTTAAACACCCCAGAACAACCTGTTCCTACTATCCCTCCTCTTTATGATAATTCGACTTACTCTCCTGCCCAGGATGTCCCACCTTTAAACACCCCAGAACAACCTGTTCCTACTATCCCTCCTCTTTATGATAATTCGACTTACTCTCCTGCCCAGGATGTCCCACCTTTAAACACCCCAGAACAACCTGTTCCTACTATCCCTCCTCTTTATGATAATTCGACTTACTCTCCTGCCCAGGATGTCCCACCTTTAAACACCCCAAAACAACCTGTTCCTACTATCCCTCCTCTTTATGATAATTCGACTTACTCTCCTGCCCAGGATGTCCCACCTTTAAACACCCCAGAACAACCTGTTCCTACTATCCCTCCTCTTTATGATAATTCGACTTACTCTCCTGCCCAGGATGTCCCACCTTTAAACACCCCACAACAACCTGTTCCTACTATCCCTCCTCTTTATGATAATTCGACTTACTCTCCTGCCCAGGATGCCCCACCTTTAAACACCCCACAACAACCTGTTCCTTCTATCCCTCCTCTTTATGATAATTCGACTTACTCTCCTGCCCAGGATGCCCCAGCTTTAAACACCCCAGAACAACCTGTTCCTACTATCCCTCCTCTTTATGATAATTCGACTTACTCTTCTGCCCAGGATGCCCCACCTTTAAACACCCCAGAACAACCTGTTCTTACTATCCCTCCTCTTTATGATAATTCGACTTACTCTCCTGCCCAGGATGCCCCACCTTTAAACACCCCACAACAACCTGTTCCTACTATCCCTCCTCTTTATGATAATTCGACTTACTCTCCTGCCCAGGATGCCCCAGCTTTAAACACCCCAGAACAACCTGTTCCTACTATCCCTCCTCTTTATGATAATTCGACTTACTCTTCTGCCCAGGATGCCCCACCTTTAAACACCCCAGAACAACCTGTTCTTACTATCCCTCCTCTTTATGATAATTCGACTTACTCTCCTGCCCAGGATGCCCCACCTTTAAACACCCCACAACAACCTGTTCTTACTATCCCTCCTCTTTATGATAATTCGACTTACTCTCCTGCCCAGGATGCCCCACCTTTAAACACCCCACAACAACCTGTTCCTACTATCCCTCCTCTTTATGATAATTCGACTTACTCTCCTGCCCAGGATGTCCCACCTTTAAACACCCCAGAACAACCTGTTCCTACTATCCCTCCTCTTTATGATAATTCGACTTACTCTTCTGCCCAGGATGCCCCACCTTTAAACACCCCAGAACAACCTGTTCTTACTATCCCTCCTCTTTATGATAATTCGACTTACTCTCCTGCCCAGGATGCCCCACCTTTAAACACCCCACAACAACCTGTTCCTACTATCCCTCCTCTTTATGATAATTCGACTTACTCTCCTGCCCAGGATGTCCCACCTTTAAACACCCCACAACAACCTGTTCCTACTCTCCCTCCTCTTTATGATAATTCGACTTACTCTCCTGCCCAGGATGTCCCACCTTTAAACACCCCACAACAACCTGTTCCTACTCTCCCTCCTCTTTATGATAATTCGACTTACTCTCCTGCCCAGGATGTCCCACCTTTAAACACCCCAGAACAACCTGTTCTTACTATCCCTCCTCTTTATGATAATTCGACTTACTCTCCTGCCCAGGATGTCCCACCTTTAAACACCCCACAACAACCTGTTCCTACTATCCCTCCTCTTTATGATAATTCGATTTACTCTCCTGCCCAGGATGCCCCACCTTTAAACACCCCACAACAACCTGTTCCTTCTATCCCTCCTCTTTATGATAATTCGACTTACTCTCCTGCCCAGGATGCCCCAGCTTTAAACACCCCAGAACAACCTGTTCCTACTATCCCTCCTCTTTATGATAATTCGACTTACTCTTCTGCCCAGGATGCCCCACCTTTAAACACCCCAGAACAACCTGTTCTTACTATCCCTCCTCTTTATGATAATTCGACTTACTCTCCTGCCCAGGATGCCCCACCTTTAAACACCCCACAACAACCTGTTCCTACTATCCCTCCTCTTTATGATAATTCGACTTACTCTCCTGCCCAGGATGTCCCACCTTTAAACACCCCAGAACAACCTGTTCCTACTCTCCCTCCTCTTTATGATAATTCGACTTACTCTCCTGCCCAGGATGTCCCACCTTTAAACACCCCAGAACAACCTGTTCCTACTATCCCTCCTCTTTATGATAATTCGACTTACTCTCCTGCCCAGGATGTCCCACCTTTAAACACCCCAGAACAACCTGTTCCTACTATCCCTCCTCTTTATGATAATTCGACTTACTCTCCTGCCCAGGATGTCCCACCTTTAAACACCCCAGAACAACCTGTCACTGCTGCATCAACCAAACGGACATATTACCACTGCGGTCTAAATCTATACTCCCGACTTTCATGTCCTGCCAGGGATGCTCGTTGCTACAAGTGTGGAAAAATAGGACATTTTTCCAAGGTATGTTGTTCGTTTAAAAATATCTCTTACAAAGCTAACTGTCCTGTTAGTTCGTTATCATTTTTCTGCAACAATTTCTGTGTTCCCTGATTGTCTTTCAAAAACTATTATAAAAATTAAAATTAACGGAGTCCTCACCAATGCATTGGCAGTTCAGAAAACTATATCAGAGACATTCTAGTAAAAATTCACAAATGGCATTATGTTCCCTTCCCCAAGAGAGTAACAATGGCAAATGCAGCTTTGTCATCACACGTAAATGGATATTGTTTGGCCAACCAACATTATAACAGCATCTCATTTAACGCTGTTAAGTTATTGATAACAAAAGACCTTTATTGTGAGGTACTACTGGGCCATGATTTTTTTTCAACAACACTAGCATAGAAATCCCATTTGGTGGAGATAAACTTGTATTAAAGATTTGCAGAGCGATTAAAACCTTTGCTCAGATTGCCAGTCCCAGATAACATACAAGTGCTGCGACAAACTATGGGCATGTTTTTCCTACTATTCACAATGGATCACCTCTTTCTCAGAGAAGATACGTCCATTAATACAAGATCTTTTCCCTTATCTCGCCCAGCAATAGAAGCGTTAAAAAAACTCAAGCAAGACATTGCAAAATCCATAGTCACAACTATAGATCCTTCTGTCCCACTGGTAGTTGAAATTGATGCATCAGACTGCACAATTGCTGCTTCATTAAGTCGAGCTGACCGCCGTTCTATAGCCTTCTTTTCAAGGAACCTTTCTCTATCTGAACAACAGCATATGGCGATTGAAAATCTACGCCATAGCTGAGGTATTAAGAAAGTGGAGATACTATTTAATCGGACGTCACTTCAGATTAGTTACAGACCAAAAATCTGTTCAACTCAAAGGCTACAAGTAAAATAAAAAAATGAAAAAATAGCAAGGTGGAGAATTGAACTATCTTGTTTATAGTTCGATATTACTTACCGGCCCGGCAAGGAGGATCTGACAGCAGATGCCATGTCAAGAATATGCAGTATAACTCCAAGTACAAAAGAACTCCAGACACTATACCAGGAACTGTGCCACCCGGGCATAACATGGATGGTTCGCATGGTAAGGAGTAGGAATTTGCCTTTTTCAGTGGAGGACATTAGGAAAGTTACAAATTCCTGCCGAACGTGTGCTGAGATAAAATCTAAATTTTACAGACCTACGCCTGGGGTCCTAATAAAAGCAACACAATTATTTGAAAGGCTCAATCTGGACTTTAAAGGCCCATTACTATCCAAAACACAAAACTGATACAAGCTATTGTAGACGAATATTCACAGTTTTCTTTTGCTTTTCCCTGTCCAGATATGACCACAACAACAATTATACAATACCTTTGTTCCCTATTTGCCGTCTTTGGCGTACCGGCATGCATACATTCAGACTGAGGAGCTTCCTTCATGTCCAAGAAGTTTCGGTAATTCTTCCAAGAATGCAGAGTGGCAGTAAGTCGAACAACCCCGTACAACCCCTAGGGTAACGGTAAATGCGAGAGATATAACGGCTTAATTTGGAAAACAATACAATTGGCTTTTTCAACACACAAATGCTCAATAAATAATTGGGAAAATCTCCTTCCAGTAGCCCTGTATGTCATCAGATCACTATTATGTACGGCCACCAATGCCGCCCCACACAGAAGATTTCTACCTTTCCAACGACAGAGTTTGTTTGGGACTTTGCTTCCCACTTGGCTCTCTCAACCAGGTACAGTTCTACTGAGATGCCACATTCGCTATGCAAAACATGACCCCCTGGTAGATGAGGTGGAACTAATAAAAGCAAACCCACAATGTGCACTCATGTGACACCCGGATAGAAGACAAACTACCATCACTCTTAGAGATCTGGCTCCTGCTAGAGATGTACCAGATCTTAAAACCACCCTAGTGAGGAGATCTGATCTCTTTAAGACTGAAAACCAATTGGGAGATCACCATGCTGGAATCACTCCCAACACATTGCCCCAGGATGATGACACAGCTTCCGTTGCGCCTCCATCAGACATTTCAGAGGGATTAACATCTGAGACCCTGACAACTCCAAACGATCCTGATGAGCGATCACTGCCCCAGAAATGAGTACATCCAGAAACAGATACGGAAGATCTACATTCAGACTCAGAGCAGCCTCGTCCATCAAGAAGGATGAGATACTTCCATTCCTGGACTAACGGGCAAGCTCAAAATGAGAGATCTTCCAGACTGAATAGTCCAATACAGGAACTACCCAGGCGTTCACAGAGAATCTGTAAAGAGCCTGGATACCTAAGAGATTTTCTCCTTTATGAATAAAATACCTAGAGAAGAATGTACTGATAAATCATCAATTACCTCCCTTTAAGATTTCGGAGGTTTGAAAAGCGCCCTGTTATATCCGTCAGTAGACGAGTAGTCAGAGTAAAGTACAATAAAGCTTTGGTATAAGTTTATTCACTGGTTCTGTTTTTACTACAGGGGGTAACAGATGTAAAAAAAAGAAAAAATAATTTACCAAGATTTCCTAAAAAAATAAAAGATTCAAATATAATTTAATTTATTTCTGAATAAGTCCAAGTCAAGTTTCATTAAAATTTTCTGATTCTTGAAAGAATTTGAAAAATCAATGTGTTTTTCACAGCAAAAAGACACTCCAAATTTATGATCTCACATTGTCACCAGAAAAAAAGTGGAAACAGAGCAAGAGAAAAAAAATTCTAAAGAAATGAAATAATCTTACACTGTTTACATTATTCGGATTATTGTCCTCATCTTTGTCGCCATATTTGTTACAACATTTCGGCCATTGTACACTCCAGCCTTCTTCAGGTGGTTGGAATGTCGAACTGAACCCTTTATTTCACTCACTGGGGTAGACTGTTCTAGTTCCACGTGCCATGTTTAATGGATGTCAGTTATCAGTTATCTCCTGTTAATTCCCCTCTCCAAGTTCTCCACTGCCTTAACCAGGTATTGAACTCAGTCTTTGGGTCCTGTCACTGGATCTAACCAACGCCTTTATCCATAAGGGTTCAGTTCGACATTCCAACCACCTGAAGAAGGCCAGAGCATACAACAGCTGAAACGTTGTAATAAATATGGCGACAATGATGAGGACAATAGTCCGAATAATGTAAATAGTGTACATAATACCTCATCTCAGAAATATAGACCGAAATAATCTTAATACAGTAATCCTTTATTGAAATTTTTCTTGCCAGAATCTGTCCTATATGTATAAGTCTACCATTCATTCCTGATTTGAATATTGCTACCACATCTGGTCTGATGCTACTGTTATATATTTAGAAATTCTTGATAAAATCCAAAGAATCATCTGTAATGTTATTGGTCTTAACCTGGCATCTCAGCTTCAGTCTCTTTCCCACCACTACAATGTAGCTTCCCTGTGCCTTTTCTGTCAATACTTTGATGGTAATTGTTCTGATGAATTTAAGCACAGTACTAGGTTGGCAAGGTCTCATCAATTTACAGTTGAAATGGTTGGATGTAACCGTAAGTTCTATGCTAACAGTTTCTTCTATTACACTTCTCACTTGTGGAGCTCTCTTCCAGCTTCATGCTTCCCAGTCAACATTGATCTTCAAAAGTTTAAATGCAATGTCAATCATTATCTTCTGTTTTCTTAATTCTTATTCTTTTATTGTCCTCTCTCTTTAATAGTAGTTTTTTTCTCATATTCCCTAATGCTCATTAATCCCTTGTGCTCTAGAGGGGTGAAAATAATTGTAAGACTCATATTTAATTGTCTTTAATTTAAAAAATATTCAAGATAGGTTTGCTAAAGTCAAATTGGCAGCTGATATTAAAAATGACTTCCAATCTATTGTTAAATAGGACAAGAAATGGCGTGTTAATTTTAACTAAATTGCTCTCTTTTAATTATCTTAAAAAGCCTTTTTACTTTCCATCAACATGGTTGATGACAACATTCAAATAAGTAACACATTGCACCTTCGCAGTATAATGTTTTCTACTGATATAAGTTTGAATGATTATATTGTAATGGAAGAGAGCTATGGAAAAAGTTTTTTTTCCCCCTTTTTGTATTTCCCCCATTATGGGCATTATTATATCTGTGATCTAATAAAATCGTAGTTCATGGATGGAACAGAATGATTGAAAGGAAAAAGAATGACAAACATTTTGTTTTCAGAGAGATTTTTATACTACTAAGACATACACAAAATTATATATTGTCTATTCATATACACATGTCCTACATGGAAAATAATATATCACATATATCTACACAGCAAAGCAGAGTGTAAGGAGAAGCAAAAAGAGAGGGTTTTACAAAAAGGAAGGGTATTACATAAAATATAGAGATACTCCTGTGTCTGGAGTTTAGGACTCCAGATTCAAATGGGCTAGATTCATCTATGTCCCAAACGAGAACATATTCCATAAATGGGAAACAGCAAGTTTTGGGTTTTCCCAAATTGAGGACTGTGAACTGGAGTTTCATTCTATATCTAGGAAAGATATATTCCCAAAGGGAAATGGCACCATGGACTTGTAAACTGCTGGGGAGGCAGATGTAGCCTCTGCCCAATGCATGTGGGGGCTGGGCCAAAGAAAGCACCCATTCTCTGCTGTAAACAAACTGAATTTGACAGCTGCTTTCATCACATGACCACTGTGACTTACCTACACCAAAGGGAGATAATAGTCTTCTATATCCTTACAGTATTAACTCAATTGCTGTCTTCTGCTATGAAAATCGGTTCACTGTGCCATGATAGACAGTTTTTCTTGACAGACTCTATCTTGCACCTTTATACATCTATCATTCATTGCATCTTGTCGCCACATCTGGTATGATGATTCAGCTCGAGCTTATTGACATAATCTAAAGAAGAATCTGCAATATTACCAGTCCTGGCCTGTTATCTCAGCTTCACTTACTTTCCCATTACTCTAATGTAGCTTCTCTGTGCATTTTCTATATTTTCATGATGAGTGTTCTAATGAGCTTTCCTTTGTTACCTCGACTTCATGAATCTAAGCATAGTACTAGATTGGCATCATTTTACTGTTGAAATTGTTAAATGTAACTAAGTTTTATTCTAATAGTTTCTTTTCTCATACTTCTTGCCAGTGGAACTCACCTCTGGTTTCTTGCATTCCTGCCAACTATCATCTTCAAAAATTTAAATACTGTGTTAATTCTGCCTTTTTGAATTTTGTTCTTTTATTGTCCTTTCTACAGTGTTTTTCACACTCAATAACCCCTTGTGTCGTCATGGCTTTATCACCTTGCTTGGAGTGAAATGATAAAAAAATGTTTTGTTTCTAAGTTACTAATAGATTGTTCTATTTGTTTGCAGATATAATTTAAAATCTTTATTCTAACCCAAAATCTGCTAAGTGATTCTTATCTTTTTTTCACATTCTTCAAATCAAAGAAAGAAATGGCTTACTTGCTAAAATATCCAAGTCTTGTTTCTTCAAACTAAAGAATGAAATGGCTCAATTGTTGAGATATTCAAGTCTCATTTTCAAGATACTAATTTACATATATTTTTCTATTTGTTTACAGATTTAATTTAAAATCCCCAAATTTGTTGAGCTAACCTGAATCTAGCCAAGTGATTATTTTTGTTTTACTCATTCTTCAAACCAAGGCAAGAAATGGCTTCAGGTAAGAGCAATAAATCATATTTATCTAAATTTCTGATTTTAAGTGTTATTATATAAAAGTTCGGTATCTCTTATCTTTGTTATGACAAGAGTTTGATTTGATGTCACCAGTTCCCATATGATCAGCGAAGTTAAGCAATGTTGAGCCTGGTTAGTATCTAGATGGGTGATCGCTTGGAAATACCAGGTGCTGTAAGTTTGGATGTACAGGTAATATAATGGATAATGGCTCAGAATTGTTTATAGGAGAGCTGAGTTCCAATTCCAGTTAAGTTTGTTTTATTCACTTATGCTCAAATACACTTGAGAATTCACCTCTTCTCCCCTCATCAATGGGTTAATTAGTAAAACTTGTATCATTATTATCTCCACCCTCCAGCTCTAAATTTTATATATATATATATTTTATGGCCTTAAATAACCTGTAAAGTGTTGATAAGCTGTAGAAAAATGAATCAATCAATAAAAACAATCGATTTAATATATGCAAAATCTAGAAACCATGAACTTTTGACTTTAATATTCACCTCTACATTGATCCAAGTGACTAAGATTGACACTAAAAATTTTTGTGTCAGAAGTGGGTTTTTTAGTACTATATCCTTTTAGGGCATAAGTGATCATGGCTCTTCACAAATCTATCATGACTCCTTGTGAAAAAGTGGAGAGATTTCCAGTTGCCTTCACTATAGTATTTAATTCAGAGTTCTCCTTCTCCTAGATTGGCTGTCACTCAAGGCTAGAATACTCAGTCTATCCTGCTATTCAACTGAAATGAAGAGATACATTCAAACCTCTCCCAATTTTAGATGGCATAGGTGAGAAAAAATTAATTTATGCTTTCCCAAAAGTATTTGCGTAAAAGGGAATGCAACAAATTATACATTCTTGTTGCCTTTTCCATAGTTTTGAATGCAGAGTTGTCCTAGTCAAGGCTAGGGATCTCAGTCTACCCTGTTATTTTTTAAGTGAATAAATGGATTCATACCTTTTCTAAAAGTATTTCTGCAATATTGAATGCAATTAGATCTATTCTTGCTTTCCCCATAGTTTTGAATCCAGAGTTGTCCTTCTAAACTGGCTGCCACACAAGGCTATTTTTTTAAAATTTCTGCAGCTGTAAGATGTAAAATTCTCATGATTAGTAGCAGTTAGTTGTCTTACTCATTTACACACCTTTTCCTCTATGAAATTTTCAGATGTAGTCGTTGCAAGATGACTTATTCTCCATCCTACATCTCGTCTACAGATGCAACATTGCATGCTTATAGCTACTTCCATGACAAATATTCAAACCAGCTCCATTCTTTAATGCCAGCAAGTCAGGCCTTTACAGCTAAGATCTTCCTAGCTGCAGCCACAATGTTGAATCACTCTCATTCCCGATGTATTCCATTAGTAAAAATGATGTTTCACTCAGTAAGCTTCTTCCTAAGAAACACTGCTTTGTAGAATAGACTTCCATGTGGATGCTCCCCCCCTGAACACTCCAATGTCAATCACTTCAATGATTACTTACCCCCCATATCCTCATAATCATCAGTTCCTACTTTATGTTCATGCCACACACCTCATTCATTAACCTTCTACCTTGTGTGGCTCTTGGGTCATGCATTGGGTGAACATTAGTTAAAAAAAGGGCCTAGGCTTGGATGAAACTAAAAGATCACTGTTTTTCTTTTATCTCAAAAATATTTTTATTTTAAATATTTTTGAACAGTAATGTTCGCCCTCTGTACAAGGCCCAAGAGCCACTCAAGGTAGAGGGTTACAGAGCAAGAGATAAAAGGCACAGTTTATGGGGATATATGGGGAAGATAACCCTAAACTTGAACAGGTTAAGAATATAATCAGAGCTGGTGTGTACTACCCCAGAACACCCTGACCATGCTAAGCTTGATTGGGGGCCCCAGGCAGTGCTTTGTGACTCTTGCTATCTTATCAACATTTGCTTTTTTTCTATCTATATTTATATACATTACAAATTAAACTAAGCACAACAAACTAATAAAGGATAAAAATATTTGTGCATTTTTTTTTTTTTTTTGCGCCATTCTGGATTTTTTTCATTTTTTTGTCCAAATCTGTGAATTTGTTTTTTTGAAAAAAAAAACACTATTTAAAATTCACTGTTTTTCTCCATAATGTTAAAATAATTCAACATGAAAAATCTCAATTTGATGTTAAAAATTGCTGCAAATCATTGTTGATTTATTTAAGATGGAATGATCTATTATGACGTGTCTCTAATTTGTATTTAGATACGTTGTATTTATTTTCAATTTTTCTAGTTGAATTGTTCACCTATTCTATATGATCCATTTAAAACTTTAAGGAAAATGAAAGGTAATAAGGAATAGATGCCACTTGACTGGAAGTTAGAATGTTAAAATGTTTAGCTCATAGGCTTATATGAACATTCACAGTTAGAATTGGATGTAGTTTCAGTGCATAACAATTGGTCTAGTATAGACTGTCTGTTGAGAGAGTTCCAGCCCACTGCTAGACAGTTGTAAGCAGCATGTCATGATATAGAGATGGGCACATGGGTACTAGGAGAGGTCACAGTTTTTGTGCACACCAGTTCTGACTGAAATTGAAATAAGATGTGGAATGATGTGTCCAGTTGGTGAAAAACTGAGAAAGAAGGATCTGTCGTAGAGTTACATTTAAAAAAATTTTTTTGTTTTACTTTAATTCACCTGATACAAGGCCAAAGAGCCACCCAAGGTAGAGGGTCATGATATAAATGCAAGTAGGAAATCAAGATTATGAGGATATGGCAGATAAGAATTTTTGTTATGAATTTTATTAATTTAATTTTTTAAAAAAAGTTGTTCTGTCAGTTTAAGTGATTCAGCATGATTAAATTTTTTTTGTGGGGGTATGATGGCACCCGCACCCCCCCAAAAAACTTAATCTTTATCCCTGGTATTTTTCAACGACAATATTTAATATTTAATAATAATTTTTAAATAAGTTAGGTAATTCTATTACATTTATTTGTTTTAAAAGATACATAGTCTGTGAGTAATTAAAATTAAGAATAATATTTTAAAATTGTAGTTCAATATGACGTATTCATATACAAACAACCCTTTTAGAAAAAATCTTTATGTATACAAGTACAAATTTAACAGTGAAACAGAAGTGCTGAAAAATCTTTTGTTGTTGAAAAAGACCAGATGACATGTGTTGAACGGATGTCATCATTCGTTTGAAAAACCACTCCTACCCTACCAAAAAAAAAAACTTAGTCTTTATCCCTGCAGGTTAACACAAAAATTTATGAAGAAACTTTAGTTGGGATCCATTGAAATTCCCAGGGACACACCCAAATTACCACATGTGGGTCCCAGGGACTCACTACATCAAAAGCCTATCAGCATCACTGCAAGGCTTTATCTTTTTATGTAACTTAGTATATTGTAATGGGTTAGAGTACATATTAAAATGGCATATCAAACTAAAATTATTTCTATTTGATTTTGTTATGAATTTTTTGATTTCAGCTTATTCAAAAACTTCCTATCCTAATGTCGCTTTTTATGAAAATAGAGTGATAGCAGCACCAAATGGTAAGTTCCTTATTTTTTTATTTGAAGTATGAAAGTTAGTCAAAAAGTCATGCCTGTTTTGTCTTTAATTATAACAGATATAACTGTTGTAGCAAAGAAATTATTCCCAAATGAGCACAAAAGACTCAGGTTTTGGAATCTAGCACTCACCATATTCTCTCTCTTTCTCAATCATTGTGCAAATGTCAGACAAAATATAATGCCTGATCTTCTTTAATTGAAACAGATTTAATAGTAGAAGCACAAAAAGCATACCAAAATGAAAACAGATGTCTTAGGATTCAAAATCTGGTTCTCAACATAGATTCTTTTTCAATTGTATAAGAACCAGTCAAAATGATGACATCCGTTCAATGCATGTCGTCTGGTCTTTTTCAACGACAATATTTGATATTTAATAATAATTTTTTAAATAATTTAAGTAATTCTATTACATTTATTTGTTTTAAAAGATACATAGTCTATTAGTAATTAAAATTAAGAATAATATTTTAAAATTGTAGTTCAATACGATATATTCATATACAAACAATCCTTTT
Organism: Acanthosepion esculentum; assembly: GCA_964036315.1. NCBI lineage: Eukaryota > Metazoa > Mollusca > Cephalopoda > Sepiida > Sepiidae > Acanthosepion > Acanthosepion esculentum. Next base: position 9,403,196 of record OZ038501.1, on the reverse strand, counting down.
AGAAAAAATCTTTATGTATACAAGTACAAATTTAACAGTGAAACAAAAGTGCTGAAAAACTTTTTGTTGTTGAAAAAGACCAGATGACATGCGTTGAACAGATGTCATCATTCGTTTAAAAAGGCACCCTTACCCTACCTTGACTTAACCTCTTTTCGAAAGTAACTAATATGTTGATACAATAGTTGTCAGTGAAAAAGAATATCCTACCACCCCTTATTAAAATGATTGGATTTCCCCATATCCATAGAAACTAATATTATGAAAAATGTGCTTATAAAACACAGTAAATTTCAAAATAAGTTATTCCAAAATTTGCTTGAAAATGAAACAGAAACAGAACTAGGGACTTTAATTTAATTCTATAATTGAATTTGAAGTTTTTAACTTCTGTTTTTGAAACAGGATAATTCTTGTGTAGTGATGGTACCATATTTTTAAATAAGTAAATTTATTATATACACACACCATTTCTAAATGAAGAACACAAATAAGCTACCAAGAAATGGTCTTCTTCTGCAAAGAAGTGACAATCAACTTCATATATACACTGTTTATTTATGAAACATTATATTTATTTCTGTCTTCTGACCTGAATATTCAAGAAATCTTATTAAAGGAAAAGATGTATTTTCTGTCAGGATTTGAACCTGCATCCTGCTTTACAGGAGAAAACATCATAATATCCGTCATGGTTTAAATCTAATTCAGCCATGTAAGTAATCACTGATCAAGTGTATATTTTTCTTTAATAAGATTTTTTGGCTATTCAGGATGGTAGACAAAAATAAATAAATATATTGTTTAATAAATAAATGGAGCATATACTCAAATTTGGGTATCCACTAAATAATGTTTAAAGTGATAAAATCTGTCAGATTAATAAATAAAACATTTATTACTTACTTTGGATTTATAGATATATAACAATATATAATTTTATATATCAATGAACAGTATTTATAAAAATAGTATGATAAATTGGCAAAAAGTTTTTGTGGCACATTTCATCTGTTAGGATTTCATCAGACTAGGCTTTGTTGATGTTTCCACATCTACACATGCGCATAAAATGAGGGATGCTGGTAGTTTCAAAATTTTTGAAAGAATTTTTTTTTTAATAAAATATTTTTTGAAAAAATATTTTTTCAATATAGCCAAATTCATCTGTATTCTTTTTTTTTTCTTTTCTCTCCATCTTTGTCCCTGACTAACATTGTGACAACAGAAAATCTACCAAGAATGGTGATAAATTGTAAGAGCCTGGAGACAAATATACTGTACTTTTTTCTGTTTGTTATACTATTCTTTTAAATATATATATATATATATATATATATAACAAAAAGTTTTGTTAAATTCAATTTCCAAATGAGGTGTTACATCAGGATTAAAGTTGTGAATTGTCTAAAGTTCACATTTTTCTGTTATGTTTTCGATCATCACAGTCATTCACATGAACTGGGTATTGTCAGTATGGTAAGCAAGATTTATTTGATAAAACTCAAGCAATTATTAGATTGCTGGAATTTTATATATATATATATATATATATTGGCAGCAATCTTTATTTCCGCATGTTTCATTAAAAACAACTGACAAGGAACTACAATTAAGCTTTTTATTTAATTTTTCTTGTGTTCGAACAAGTGTTTTCTTTTTTGGACACAGTGTGTGTAGAAACTGTTCAAATGTCCTAAAATTCCAAGTGCTTTTGTCTATACTTTCAGCCATTATCAAGGATGATTTATTTTTTCAATTTAATTGGGTGTGTGTGTTGTGTATGTTTTTAGTATTTAGCACATTGTGGCCATATTGTAGTTAATATTATTAAGTGTTGGCTTTTTCTTTTTTATTATTAAGACTTCCATTATTTTTAATCTTTTTTTACATGTGGATGAGGATTATTATGTTTGTATTTTTTATTAGTATGTTTCGGATGAAGTCTGGTAAGTTTGTGTGTGTGTGTCTAAATGGGTTCTAATATAGAGCTATGGTCAAATAGGTGTAACGTAAGGCATCTGAATTGGCATGTAGTTATGTAACCGACGTAATTATTTATGAATTCAGTTTGATCAGGAACATAGTTCCTTAAGGGGCATTTGAACTCATAGATAATGTTCGTTCATTAAAATTTGGATTTTGCTGGTGTGTTGTTATTTTTGAGGCTAAGGTTAGCTGTTTTAAATTTTTTGTAGTAGATAATTAATTTGATTTTTTTTATTTGGGTCAATTGAGGTAATGTATTTCTTTATAATATTTCTAAGTGAAGATTTATCTTGTTCATAGTTAATGTGCATTTTGTTTTTGTAGAAAATATTTATGTTATTTTTGACTGTATGTTCACTATCGTTGTTATTTACTTTGGGGAGAAATAGTCTAATTTTGTGGTCTATAAGGTGGTTAGGGAAGCCATTGCTAGTTAGTGTCTGTTTTACATTATTAAGTTCTTTAAGGAAGAGTAGTCGAGAGGATGAATTCTGGTGTGCTCTTTTTAAGAAGTTTTTTATCACTGCTGTTTTGTATCTGAGTGGGCTTTTACTTTTAAAGTTAAGGTGGCAAGAGTTTCTGCTAGTAGTTTTTTTTATATAATGAGGTGATAAAACTGTTATTACTATATTCTATGAGAACATCTAAGAATAGGAGTTTGTTTTTTTGACTAAGTTCATAGGTAAATTTAAGGACAGAGTTTTTTTCAAATGAATGTTAATGTGCTGTGTTTGGAAAATAAAACATCTCTATAATACTAAAAACATACACACAATGCATACACCCAATTAAATTGAAAAATAAATCATCCTTGATAATGTTTGAACAGAAGAAAAATTAAATAAAAAGCTTAATTGTAGTACGTTGTCTGTTGTTTTTAATGAAGCATGCATATATATATATATATATATATATATATATATATATATATATATGCATGGTACTTATTGAAAAGTGCTCAATATCAGTGATAGAGCTAACATATTCAGTTGTATGGTTATGAGTTTGTAACCCTGGGTTTCACACTTTTGCAATCATCTCTGATGATCACAAAAGCGTGAAACCCAGGGTTACAAACTTATATCCATACAACTGAATGTGTGTGTGTGTGTGTGTGTACATATATATATACATACATATACACATATAAATACATACATATACATACATTTATGTATATGTGTGTGTGTGTATATATATATATATATATATCTCCACACCTTATTCTGATGAGAGGTCTTGTAATGGCTTTTGTATTATTTCAGCACCTATAGCCCCTAAGATGACTCTTGAGCCCAGAATTTGATTTCATATCTATCAGGCATATATGACAGATAAACTCTGTGTTTAGGTTGATTGGATCTGCATGTCCTACAACTCTCCTGTGTACCATCATGTGCCTTCTCAATTCAGAAGATCATCTGCAAACCTTGTTGCAAACAACACAGGCATTGTTGGCAGAATGATGAGGCAGGTTGGCATAGTTGCATTGCTTCTGGTTGTTATGATGACCTTTCAGATGGTCTACATAACCATCACTCAACAACTGTGTCCACAGCAGCCAGTGATAGTACACGACAGGACAAAGGATTTTCCTAAATCTTTCCATGATAACAATGGATGTGCTATTCTTTGCCACAACTCACCAGTGTGCCTCTTTATTTTGTCTGTGTATCTCTTCCTGTTGGACAAGCAACCTTTTGCTCCATCTGTTTTCTTTTCTTCTTGCTATATACCACACTCACCTTCATTTTTTGTAGTTTAATCAATTCTCTGATTTATCTTTGCATTTTCATTTTATCTCTTAGAGTTATTCTTAGAATTTCTGTTTCCATTGAATTCAAGTGATTTTGTCATTCCCCATGTTTTTTACCCATACATTATAATTTATTGATACACCTTATTCTTAAAATACATCATTAATAAAATAAGTGTTTATTCCTAAGTTAAACTTCAATTTAATTATTTATCTTTTATTTTTAAAGATGTATTCATTGATGATATATTGAATAAATGGAGTGGAAACTTTGAGTTATTAGAAAAGGACCATTTTTACATTCAGTGGTATGTAAAATCTTTAATTCTTTACTATTTTATTTATGTCTATGATAGTTCTTTAATTTTTGTTTAATTTAAATCTAAAGTATGTCATGTTTTTAGGAAGGAGATCTTGTATGGGAAAGTTTCTTTATTGGAAATATTGGTCATAATTTTATCTATGAAATCTGTGATTTGAACAAGAAAAAAATAGAAGGAAAAAAAAATTTTTTCAACAATCACCTGTGTTTTCCTGCAATTTCTAAGTACTGACCTTTTTAGCAGAAGAAAAAGGATAAAAAAGAAAAGAATGGAATGACTGATGAAAAAATGAAATAAAATGAACATATACCTTTCACACTGATTTTTTTTTTTCTCCAGAATTGTAAGGTTCCAGCCATCACTTTGATCACAACAAAAAAGAAGAAAATAAAATAATACACAATGCCACTTGCAATCATCTATTACCTTGCTTCCTCCTGGCCTCTACTCCTCTCTCCCTTGTCTTCACCCACATGATGTCTATTCATTCACCAACCAGAGCTTCTTTTCTTATAGTGATTTTCTAAGTATAGCTTAGATATGGCACAAGGCCTAAAGTATGGAGCACCCAGTGAGGATCAAACTCACTATTCAGTTGTAATTACTCTAGCGAGTCAAGCTTGCTAACCATTACACCACGTCAAGGTGCTTAGTGATTTTCCAAGCTTAGCTTAGATATGGCACAAAGCTGAAATTAGGGGGCACAGTGAGGATCAAACTCACTATTCACTCGTAATTGTTCTAGCGAGTTAAGCTTGCTAACCATTACATGACCTTGAGGTGCTCTAAATGATTTTCTTAGATGTGGCACAAGGCTGAAAGCATGGGGCACCCAGTGTGGATTGAACTCACTACTCAATTGTAATGGTTCTAGCGATGATTAATGGCTAGAGATGATTAAAAAATGGTTGGTTCCCTTTAAAACTCCAGTAAGTACCTGACTCTTCATACGATCCTCTACATTTACAAGAGTCAGATCTGGCTGAAAATGGAGTACAGCTAATATATCTGGGCAGGAGCAGTTAAGTCCTCAATTTCCAGTTTCAATAGAGTCCAAAAGTGACACCGTATCCTTGTGGATGCTGAATTATTTTCCACCCTACAACCTACAGATGAAACACTAAAAGCCTCTTGCTACTCTATTGCTATTTCCATGGAAAGTATTCAGATGAACTACATTCCTAACTTCTACAAATCTTTGTAGCTAAAACCCGCCATGCGTATATATTGTCGCGAACCACTCTCATCCATTCAAGTAGTTTTTCCCACAAACTTATTCATGGTCACTTTAGCTGGATTTTGTAATTAATTTTGATTATTCCCAAATTTATTTCCTAGTTATAAAAATTGTTATTGTTCAAAAAAATTTGTTGCAAAAAATTACATAAAATATTGCCAAAAATAAATGCAGTAGTAAAAACTTGGGAATTCAGATTTTCAGGATTGCATGTTCAGATCTGGCTTGGAATGTTTTTAATTTGCTCACGGAGTCAACCTGATTCCAAAATAGTATATGTTGGGCTACAGCACCTAGGAGTAAAGGGGAAAATATGGACAATTTTATTTTGATATACTGTAATTTGAGAACAGTAATTTTTTTTATTTGAACATGAGCTACTGAAAGTTAGAGAATTGTGTCCCTTTAATTGTTTTTATCAGTAGAAGCCAAGATGGTGGAATCTGAAAACAATCGCAGTAATGAAAACTTGGGACACCAAAATTTCAGGATTGTGGGTCCAGATCTGGCCCGGATTGTTTTTAACTTGCCCATGGAATCAACCTGTTTCTAGAATGCTATGATATGTTGGCCGACGTCCTGTAGGAGTAAAGTTGAAAAATGTGCACACACTGACATTCGCATTTATTATGTAGATATGCTTCCCTAATATCCCTGGATTTCACCATCTACAGACAACCTATCTACCCGTAATGTCCTACTGTTTTGTGATAGCAGTCATACTAATAATCAGGGTCTCCAAGATAAATTTTGCAAGGCAGTACAAGACCCATTTGAGGCTACGAGGCAAGAAAAGATTTTTCTCAAAATAATAATACATGCAGGCAGATGATGACACAAACATTCTGGTGTGTGCTAGTGAAATCATTATGCTAATTTATGCATCTACCCCCTCCTTCGTGCTGTAGGTAGATACTTTTGATATTAACATATGTTTATACAACTAGGATTACAAAATTAATAATAAATACTAATAAAAAGAAATAAGTGTGGCGTTATAAGCATAGTTATGTTTGAGTATATGAATGTAAGTGTATGTCAGACTGAGGGTAGTAGAAAGTGTTTGTTCTCAAGGGAGTATGGGTGTTGCATAGTTACTGTGGGGCTCTTCTTAGTTCTTGGGCCCTGGAACAAAGTACCAACTGGACCCCACTTCTCATAGGCCTTGCTGATAATATTGGCACAAATTTCACAAAAATGACATAAAATAAATATTTTGCTAAAAACTTGTTTTAATACATGCCATTTTTGTATAATCATTTTTACTAACATTCTATTACAGGTTGTTTCCGAATACTGAAAGCGGGAGGAATGAACATTCTCATCCCCTCTCTCCTGAAGAAGCAAAGGTTTGGAAATTCTAATATAGTAGCTATTATTCAGTATTGTCTGGTTCAGTATTGTTGATTTCTTTCCCTATCATTTATCATTCAAACAGTATTAACATTTACTGATAATTTTTTCTCTTATCCTTTTCTTATTTATTGATTGAATACTATTATTTATCATTTAAACAGAAATTATGATAATAGTAATAACAATATGTGGTCCATTTGATGACAAACAGTTTACTCCAACATCCAGTGTAAAATATATGTGTGCAAAAATACTTGAGTTGGTATCTGGGTATGTAGTTAAACAACTGGGAGAGAGAGAGACCTCTTAGTCCTTGTTAGGATATCTTCCTAGGAAAAGGAAAGTTCTGATTTAAAGTCTGCGATCACTTCAGCACCTGACATGTAGTAACATGTGCACCAGTACAGGCTATGCTGCTTTGATGCAGAGAATGTGCATTGTGCTGCACAAGCAGCAACACCTATAAACAAATCAGATGCATGTTGTTCAGTGCACACCACCAATATGTTCTGTGCTCTTGAAATCCTGTGGTGTTGAAGTTATAGTGACGTAAACAGGTGAAGGATGTCACTGGAGATTCCAAGCTTGAAATTTGCACATGGATGGTGAAGGGTAAATAGCCATTTTGTACATCTGTGAGTAACTGTGTAACTCTTGTCCTCCTTTCATAACAAAGCAGCCCTTTTTAGGATGGCATTGTTTTCCTCTGAGGGAGAAAAATTGCTTACTTGCTTTTCTCCCTGTCATTAGATGCAAATGACTGGGTAACCAAAATTGCACCTGAACAAGTTAAACATTAAGGAGCTTTTCATTGGGTCTTGGAAACTGAGAACTCTCCAGAATAGTAAGAAAGACCTTGAATGTAGAACTGCTTTCATTACCTGTATCTTAAAAGAAACACTGAAATAGTTGCTTTCTCAGAAATTAGACTAGCTGATTTTGGTCAGCTACAGGAGGCTGATGATGGATACACCTTTTTCTGGATTAGCAGGCCTGAGAGGAAACCATTGATCCAGTGATCCATCAATTTACATGTGATGAATATGGCAGTGTATGTCTCCAATGCAGGCCTTGTTCATCACAAGAAGAATCATATTGATAGACTTTTCACAAATTATGATTGGTGTTACCCTTGAAATGCAGGGTGAGTCACAGAAACCATTCCAGTTTCATCCATCACATGAAAAGCAGCAAGCAAGCTAAACAGACTTTACAAAACGGGCCAGGCTCTGTACAAAAACATCTTAGTTTGCCACATCTGCAATAATCATTTAAGTCACTTACAGGCTTCAAGAGCGATTGTTGTTCTCTCAAGAACCAGTACTTTGACCTAGCCATTCCAAGATTTGAAATTTCTTTTTCAAACCCATTCTTTTGTTGGTTTTCTTTGATGCTTCAGATCATTGTACTGTTAGAAGACCCTAACCTAAGCCCAACTTTCAAATAAAGGGCAAGACATATTCATTCAAAATTGCTTAGTATCTTGCAAAATCAATTGTGCCATCAATGTGTAACTATTTTGTCTGTTCCAGCTGCAGCAAAGCAACCCCAAATCATAATGCTGTTACTGATATGTTTAACTGTTAACACCAAATTCTTCACTTCAAGGGCTATCCATTAAAAACTAACATTTAAAATGATAAAAATGTGTCAGATTGATAAAATAAAAAATAAAAATCCCTTACTTTAGAAAATTACTTTGTTTACATTTGGATTCGAAATTGAGCAAATATGAATATTTGGGGGAATTTAATATGAGAAAGATTTTGCTTAAAGGTACTGTTCAAAATTTGCTCTTTGGCTGAGTTAGTTAAGGAACACCGGATCTAACAACATTTTCTGTCTGCCCAGAGAGACGGAGGTTCAAATCCTGCTAGAGAGCACGTTACTTTAACAAGATTTTTTTGAATATTCAAGCCAGTAGACAAAAATAAATAAATATGCTGTTTAATAAATAAACAAAGCATCTACTCAAATATGGATATTAGTTTTTCAAAATTTTTAAATTTAAGAGATGCTCATAGAAAATAGTTAAATTCATAACCACCTGTTACTTAAAATATATGATATGTAAATTTATCCCATACTAAGATAAAATAATTTAAGTATTAATTGCATTAAAAAAATGAATTAGAAAAACATCATCATTGACTCACTTTTATTTATTAGGCATTAAATTAGCATCCGCCATAATTTAACTAGACTTTTCAGTTAACCTGCTGAATATTTATTAACATGTCTGAAATTTTAAAATTTATAAAAACTAGAATTTTACTTTTATTTATAAATACTTGTTGCAAAATAAAATCCTTACGTTTACCTTGATAAAGTCCTTCAGAGGATGAAATGCAACAACTTTTCATCATTCAAAATTCTTTTAGGAAAATCATTGTTAGATAAGGGGGGGTGCAGAAAAAATAGACTGAAATAAAAATTAAAAAAGTATATTTTTGCATTATTTTTTAATTTTTATTTCAGTCTATTTTTCCGCATCCGCACCCCCCTCCAATTCTCTAACAATGATTTTCCTAAAAGAATTCTTTATCCCTTTTTTGTGCTTTTTCTTTCCCTCTTTTTTCTTTCCCTCTTTTTTCTCTTTCCTTTTTCTCTTTCATTTTACTTTTATTGACAATCTCGCTATGTTCCCACACTGTTTGTAACTCACAAAATCTTTCAACACTAATATCGTCCCCACTGCTATATAAGCTTTTTTCCTCCATGTTCAAAAATCTCACTCCCCTACCACCCACCACCAGTCACAATTTTTAAATCACACAAAGTTTCACACAGCAAGAAATCAGACAGGAAACGGATTTTTTTCTAATAATTCCACCTACAAGTGGATTCTATCCGCCTCAAAAACAAATGTTGGACAGTCTCCACTGTCCCTCTGATTACTTCTCATTCACTGATGAAGAACACAGGCATATTTGAAAATTCCGAACTTGGAACCTCAATTTCCATGCCTCATTTTTGTCACCTGGTTAATATTAATAAATGTTTTTCATACTGATTTCATCATTACCCTTTCATTTGACTTTGTTTTATTGACCAACTTATCTACTCTATTTTATGAATTATATGACGCATATGTGGACTCTTTTATATTTTACATATATATATATATATATATATATATATATATATATATATATATATATATATAATTATGTTTGCCAGTTTTAATCAAGGATTTCTTCATTCTTAATAGATATTCCGTGGAAGAGAAGATTTGAAGAAAAAAGTCAAAATGGCTTTTGAAATGATGCTGAATTTTTATGGCATGAAGCTTGTTGGAAGCAACCAGTTTAAACTCACAGAAAATGCTAATAAAATATTACCAGTACTAAATACAGAGTAAGCTAACATTTTTTGTGCTTTTCTTAATTGTATGGGATGTAAAGATTTGACAGGTTTTATTGATTCTCCTGAGACAGTTTGTATTGAGGCTTACTGGTTGAAGTTTATGTATTCAGTTTTGGAGGTATTGGTATAGAGTCCTACATCATTAGCAGCATTTTCTAGATAATGTAGAAGGTCTGTGACATTGATAAGTGTGTCTGCAGTAATAGCTAGTTCATCTGCATAGTCACGTTTTTACAGGATATTGACCTATGAGTGTTGGTGATAAAGTAAAATCTAGGTGAATAGATTTTAAAATTTGCATAGCTAAACGTGAGCTGCCGTGAATAAAATGGATGTAATATGGAAATCTGATCTACCACTCAACCTCAGACAGAAATTCTTCTGCACCAATGTAGGGTCCATTTTAATGTATGGTGTCATTGCTTGGACATTGACTAAAACCCTGGAGTCAAAGCTTGATGGAACCTACACTTAGATGCAGACAGCTATACTTGCCTGGAGACAACCTCCAACTAAATCACAGCTCTATGGACCCATCACCGATATTTCTACAATCTTACACGAATGCAGAAGGCACTTTGCAGGACATTGCTGGCAAGCAAAACAAGAACTTGTGAGTGATCTACTAGTCTGGACACCCAGCAACCACCTACATTGACCAGCTTGAATAAAATGGATGTAATATGGAAATCTGATCTACCACTCAACCTCAGACAGAAATTCTTCTGCACCAATGTAGGGTCCATTTTAATGTATGGTGTCATTGCTTGGACATTGACTAAAACCCTGGAGTCAAAGCTTGATGGAACCTACACTTAGATGCAGACAGCTATACTTGCCTGGAGACAACCTCCAACTAAATCACAGCTCTATGGACCCATCACCGATATTTCTACAATCTTACACGAATGCAGAAGGCACTTTGCAGGACATTGCTGGCAAGCAAAACAAGAACTTGTGAGTGATCTACTAGTCTGGACACCCAGCAACCACCTACATTGACCAGCTACATTATGATGCCGAATGCCAACCTAATGACCACTAGACCTTGATGCAGAACCGGGATGGTTGGCATGAATTCCTTAACCAGCTTGACCGAATAATAATAATAATAATAAATGTATGACAGAAAAATCAATTTTTATTATTATAAAATAATATTACCTAATCTAGGAACTGAAATCACAATTACCTGGAAACCAGTTATGTTTTAACCAAAGTTTCGATCCACTATGCCAGTGTTTCTTTTTTGAATCACAGACCCATTTAAGAACTAGCCCTTCATAGGCAGATAAACAGACAAGTAGATATTCACAGTCCAATTGGTTTTTCACAACACTTGTATGCACATTCCTCTATACTTCACCCTCATGTACTCTGCACACACATAACTTTTCAGCCAGTCACGCTTGAAAGAAACAGTGGTCAATAAATTCTCGCCAGTATATGAGAAGATAATCAAGCTGTAATAAACCATGGAAAATGAAAATTATCACTTGTTCTTATGGAGTGGCAAAAGATGGTGGTCAAGAAAACAAAAAAGTATGGGAATGACCTGAGCAAGAATGCTCAATGTTCATTAATGTAAATCTCTGGAGTCACTCAATGTATAGGGTTACTGTCAAAATGTTAATAATTGATGAGGTGGGTTATATGAATGAAAGAGGAGGTGGTATGAAGTGAAGATTAGAAGGATAAAAGGATAGATAACAATTTATCCTTAACTGGAAGAGGTGAATATTGTAGTGTCCAGGAAAAGACCTATGCGGGAGTCTGTTCCACAAAATAACAGTTCTTGGGAGGAAAAAAAAACTGTCCAAGAAGCAATTTTTTCTTACACTGAGAACCCTGGTGAAATGAGTGAGATTCATCCCTGTGGAAGGAATATGGGAGATCCTAGTTTTAAGAGCCTAAACTGCAACTAAAGAATGGAGATCATTTGAGTATTTGACATAGAAATAGTGATAGTATTGCAACATTGCAAGTGTCAGAAAAGAGGCTGTAGAGTGGAAAATAAATCCCTATAAGACTGTATAAAGAAATTTTGAACTCTATCAAAGCTGGAAAGAGAGGAATGAGCATCTCTGGAAAAATATAGCAGCAATAGTCGATTTTTTGGTCTGACCTGGCATTTACAAAGATAAAACATTGTTGAAGAAGTCAGATATTTTCAATAATGCAGTGGTTTTTAACCTTTTTTTGAGTCAAGAACCCCTTTAGTCATGGACCCCCATAAGAACAAGCCCTTCATAGATAGATAGACAGACAGACATGCACCCTTATGCACATAACTTTTTAGTCAGCCACGCTTGAAAGAAAATGTGGTTGAGTGATCCTCACCAGTATATTGTGAAGATAATAAAGCCATGATAAATCATGAAAAATGAAAAGTATCACTTTCTCTTATGGAGTGGAAAAAGATGATGGTGGTCATGCAGAGAATGATGACTCATGTTTAAATGGTAATCATGGCCCCAACAGCAAGTCAAGAGGTGTGTAGTGGTCAGCACTGTCAGTGTCTGGGTTCGTTTTTCTTTCAAACAATGGCAGAATGCATTTTCTTTTATTTCTTTCAAATTGATTGGGACAAGGGCTTTATAGTGAATATAAATAATTAATGTTTATCTCATCTTCATGGACCTCCTGAAACCCTAGGGCCATGGACCCCACATTAATAAGCCCTGTGGTAAACTGTGTCTCTTGGATAGTCTCATGTCATAATTCTGGGGCCTTAAGTCTTAATGTTTGTATTCTACCCTATGAAGAAAACATGACTAAATATTTTATATATTTAATCCCATGCAGTTGTGCCAGGGATTACAAAGGGGAAACCAGGCACCTCCTAAAAGTAAGGGCAGAAGAACAATGAAAGGGTGTAGTCAGAAGATGGATGTTGAAATCAGGAAAAAGTAACCCTTGTAAAATTAATTCAAGATAGTAAAAAAGAAACACCAGAGGATAAAATGACCAAGAATGACCGCATTGATAATCTCCTAAGTAGACGTTCTATAGAGATATATACTATTTAAGAGGCTGAAAGAAAGAATGCTCAAAAAGAATTCCATGACAGGAGTAAAGAGACTCACACAGGTGTGAGCATAATGACAAAGGTGAGAAATCTGGTTCAAATAGAAAGGTGTATAATAATAATTCTTAATCTCAAAAATTTCAACTTAATTTTACTTCATCTTATTATTGTTGCTTTGTGATGAATCAATATCAGTTACTATTTACCGGAAAAATTGTTTTAAGAGAAAAATTTGATAAATTTCAATGAACAGCTCTTCTAGATGCTTGATGAATGAATGTCAAATGTCTCCTTATAAGGAGACAGTTAATAATACCATTACCATATTCACTTTGTTCCATCTCATTGTTGCCTTTTAGATAAACTTTTTTTACTATAATTATTCTATTGCTAGTTTTACTCCATCATGTTATTGTTGCCTTTTAGATGAAGCCTTTTCACCATTATCATTTCATTATTAGTTTTGCTCCATCTTATTCAGTCAGTTATGTGCCATGTGTGATACACACTTAGGCAATCATGTATCTTTCGATACATGACTGATGAGGCAGATTTTTTCCTATCTTATTATTGTTGCCTTTTAGAGAAAGCTTTTTCACTATTATTAATTCATTACTAGTTTTGCTCTATCTTGTTTATAACTAGTGTATGGTTGTAAAGGAAAGAACAAACAAAAATTACTATTTTAGCAAATGTGTATCGACCAATTTTCAACATATATGCATAATACTCAATACCAGCATAAATAGTTTTGTGAAAAAGACTTGTCTGGTGTGGATTCACCAATATGAGTTCATGAGGTATTTGCAGTTGGAGAGCATGAGTGGGGTGTCATGGGAAGGGCTGATGTGTGATAAGGCCTTGTAAGGTGTTTTCAGTGGGTCAGTTAACTGAGCTGATGGTGGTGATGATGAAAGAAGCCTGGAGTGGGATAATGAAACTTGATTGAGTAGAATGTCTCTGTTGGATTCTGGTTAAATGTGAAATCAAACAAAAATCGCAATAACCAATTTTTTTTTTTATTTGATTCAACCCATGTAAGGCAGTAAAGCCACTAAGACATAAGGAGTTACTGGATGTTAGAGAATTAGAAAACAGAAACCTTATTGCAGAGTGAGAACAATAGAAGAGTAATCAGTGTGAGGCAGTATGAAAGATAACACAATTGCTGATTTATCATTCTTTAGTTGCTGTTGGTAATGGAACCAATTAGGTGTTGCTGATAAGGTTGGGAATTGATGGATTTGTAGGGTTGGTTGACTAAGGTCATTGTGCTGATGACAATAGAGACTTGGAGTGGATTAATTAAGCCATCAAAATTTTAGCCATCACAGTCATGATATCAAGAGCCCGCCAGTGTTGACAGTGTGAAGAGTCAAGTGAAGTCAGGATACTGGAGTTGGTGCATTTGGCAGGTAGGTTGACCGAGGTGATGAGAGAAGCCTGGAGTGGATTAGTGAAGTCAGGAATCTGACTTCACTGATACAGAAGGTGTGAGTGTACAGAGCTCACCTTTGTCGACAGCTGGCCTGTTGGCTGGGTTCTGTATATGAAGAGTTGGGTGGGGTTACAGTGATGATGAGAGAGACAGTTATAATCATGACAATGACAGTTTGCTATTGTCAACAGCTAGTCTGTCAGCCAGATTCTGAATCTGTCATTTATAAGGAACTTTCTTTTAAGAAAGTAGGGTAGCTAACATCCTTTTATTTTGGCAGCAAATGATCAATATTGACTATTGTATTTTAGATTTTTGTTTTGTTGGCTCCTGTGCAGAAGATGGCTTTTTTCATTTTGGGTTTTGCTTTCTTCGTGCTCATATCCTGCTGACATGTAGCATGAAAAAGAATGAGATCTAATTTGCAGCAGAGACATTATTATTGTCATCTTTTAGATGAAACTTTTTTTCACTATTATCATTTTATTGCTAGTTTTACTCCATCTCATTAACATCTCTTTAGATAAAGCATTTAATGATTATTTTATTGCTAGTTTTACTCCATGTTAATGTTGCTGTTTATATGAAGCATTTTCATTAATTCTATTGTAGTTTTACTCAAGCTTATTTTTACTTTTTAAATGAAGCATTTTCATTATTATTTTATTGCTTATTGACTGGATAGACAATGATGTCAAAATGAACAGACGTGTTTTTTCATTGCTCAAAAAAGTGATGTTGTATTTTAAAAAAAGGATGTCTTTATTTTAATTATTCATTTATTATATTTTTCTTTTGTTTATAATATTATAATTGTGTCATATTATTATGCATTTACAATATTTAATTATTAAAATACATATTTGTCTATTTTTTAAGTCAATGTATACATAAGTTTCTTTTTATTTTTAAAATAAGTGTTTTAGCAAGTTTACTTACTTTATTAAGAATGCCTGTTATCACTAGGAATTGTTCTACTAGGAACATTTAATTTGTTAAGTTACTTATACACTGGCATGAATAATTCTATATTTATATTTAAGCATAACATTTCTCTTTTTTATGAAAGAGGACATAATTATTGGAATTGTAGGAAATGCATTTCGAATGGTAATTTTTGTTTTGTTTATCATTGACTATTCATTCATTATTGCTGATTTCTTTATCTATCATTTATCATTCAAACATTTTTTAGTAACATTTGCCAATAATTTTAGTCTGTTATCCTTTTCTTATTTATTGATTGCAATAACATTTTTTTATTGACAAGGACGTATTTTCAAATTTGGAGGAAAAGCTTTTCGAGTCATAACATATTTTGTTTACTTTTTTTTTGTTCAGTAGTGAATGTCTCTCTTTATTATTTATCTCTCAAATATTCATTTTTAGCAACAACACTAATAAAAAAATGTTCTCATATATTTATTGATAATTTTATACTTTTATTAGTTTTATTATTTTCTTATTTATTTATTCGCTTCCATTAAAGTAATAATAAGTCAAAATAGTACATTTGATAACAAACTATTCACTCCGACCATCTATATATGGTCGTTCCTTATCAGAGTATAGAGCTTACTTGTCTGAGTGATCCAAAGAATGAATTTGTCTGGAGTTACAACTCCTCTAGGGCCACCCATGGAGGTATGGCTGAAGAGCAAGTACCAGACTGAATGCAACAAACCCCTGAAGACCTCAATGGTCGAATAGGCAAAGATCTACACGTTCTCACCAGCTAAACTGGCAGAAGAGGACAGCACCAGTCAGGCTGGCATAACGAAGGTGGACCTTGACAGATCAAGCATCTGACAGCCTGATGCAACCAGGTTTAACAGATTTCGTCTAGCTCAATCCCCTTTGAGCCTTGAGGAAGGCACTTCTGGCTAAGTGTATCGGTTTCTCTATTGTGCAGAGTTGTCCACCAAAATCAGATTCATGTGAATGGCCTCATCAAACTCACTTTGATTCTCAGATATCTCCACCACCACCACCATTTAGGGAGAGAACAGGAGAGAGGATGTCAGTCTGGATATGAGCAGGTGCCAACAACAATTGCTTATTTTCAATATTCTCCTTGTGTCAGACTTAGTTAAGCTTGGTAAATATCAAGTAAATATCAATTATATATATATATATATATATATATATAATTTAAATAAAAATAAAAACAGACCACTTTAAGGCTCCATGTAATAAATTATTTCACCACAGCCCTTTTAAAGGACCGCGGATCATCAGACTTTACTTTTTCGTTCCAACCTTTGGAAGTAAAGTCTGATGATCTGCGGTCCTTTAAAAGGGCTGTGGTGAAATAATTTATTACATGGAGCCTTAAAGTGGTCTGTTTTTATTTTTATTTAAATTATTAGCTCTGATTTACATTGAGCTCTCTGGTTTTTATCCTCCTTGGGTCTACACATATGGATTACCTAGTTTTTCGTAAACTAAATATATATATATATATATATATGTATATGTATTTTGTCATTTAGACAGATTGATTTTTCTGCAATGATTAAAAATTACTTGATGTTCTTGCATGCATTTCTTTTCTGGCAGGTACAATCACAACCACCAACGTATTACAAGAATCCTAAAAGCACTTTTACAATTAGGATATGACAATTTGATGCTACCTTGGTTGAAATTTCTGGCTGATTTGATCTACAAACATAAGAAACTCCCCTTTGCTCACTTCTCTTTTGAGAAATATTGGGTTGATACTTTAGATGCTGAGAACAAATTAGAATTGATATCATATGTTGATAAATTACCAAAACTAACTGACATTACAACACATGGTAAACCTAGTGATACTACTGAAAATATCACTAGTCCTACAACTACTACTAACACAAAAGCACCTACTGAGGAGATGGAGCCTTATAGCAGGCCAAAGGAGGTTAAAGCTACTGATGCTGGTAGCACAGCAACTACTTTCAACCCTGATGTTTCCAATACTTCATCTCAATTGAAAATGGGGAAAATTGCTCAAGAAGACACTACAAAAATTGGCACAAGTAAGTTGAACTTCTTTTTATTGGAATAACGTCCATCTGAAATGAGTTATTAGCTTATTAATTTCCAGCTTCAATTTTTTTTTTTTTGATTCAACCCATGTAAGGCAGTAAAGCCACTAAGGCATAAGGAGTTACTGGATGTTAGAGAATTAGAAAACAGAAACCTTATTGCAGAGTGAGAACAATAGAAGAGTAATCAGGAAGACAGTAGGTTAACAATTGAGATTGTATTTAAATTTTTGAAGATCAAACTTGTCTCGGAAGCAAGAAGCTAGAAGAGAGTTCCACAGGTGAGAAAAGCAAGAAAAGAAACTGTTACCATAGAACTTATGGTTACATCTAGCTAATTCGACTGCAAACTGATTGGACCTTGTCGCTAATCTAGTACTGCACTTAAATTCATAAAATCTAGGTACCATAGCTGAGCTTGTCTGAATAATTTACCATGAAAGTATTTATAGAAAAGGCACTGGCAAGCTACATTACAGTGGTTGGAAAATGACTAAGCCGAGACACCAGGTCAAGACTAATAATATTTCTGATTCTTCATTGAATTTTATCAAGAATCTCTAAATATAAAGCAGGATCACTAGACCATATCTGGCAGGAATATTTGAGGCAAAGACAAATGGTAGACTAATAAGTTAGATTCAGGAGAGAAAAATTCTCTAGCATGACACAGTGAATCAACTTTCTTAGCTGCAGACCTAGTAATATATTCAATATAATCCTTTCATGCTAGTCAAGAATGTTAACCTGAGAAGGCACAAGTCACTCCCCTGGAGGTTAGTATCAGCCATGCAGATAACCCCTTTCTGCCATGAAAGGCAGAAAGGGATCTCTCAGATGAGAGCAGTTTAATTTTGGAGGTGTTAAAAATTAACAAACCATCCTTTGTCCAAGTTAACAACAGACAGTCTTTTTAGATCAGCTGCCAATTTGACCTTATCGAACTGAGCAGACTTTCTATCAGGACAGGAGTAAATAAGTGTGTCATCAGCATAGATACCAAGTTGAGAGCCAATACCCTCAGGATGGTTAAT
The DNA here is from genome assembly GCA_964036315.1 of Acanthosepion esculentum. Taxonomy (NCBI): domain Eukaryota; kingdom Metazoa; phylum Mollusca; class Cephalopoda; order Sepiida; family Sepiidae; genus Acanthosepion; species Acanthosepion esculentum. The sequence goes on along the minus strand of OZ038501.1, from coordinate 9,384,640 downwards.
GAGAAAAGTTAAGCACAAAGTAGGGCCAAGGATAGAGCCCTGGGGACACCAGCATTAGTACGAAAGGATCAAAAAGAGTGACCATTCAGGACATCTTTCATTTCACAATTAGATAAAGACTGAATCCATTCAAAAATGTGTCCGGAGATTATAAAATTTTAAAGTCAAAATTTGGTATTAATTATAGATTTATAAAAAAAAAATGTGACCCTATATTATAAGTTTTTTTTTTTTTAATCATTATCTGCCAAGCAAGGCGATAATGTCACTAAGATGCAAGAGGTTACTGGGAGTGGAATGGAGTGAGAAGATTTTAGTGAGGGGAAAGAACAATAAAAGAACAGGATTCAGGAAGATAGATGGCAACTGACGTTACAGTTACATTTTTGTAGACTGTAAATGGCAGGGAAACATGAAATCAGAAGAGAATTCCATATCTTATATAAAATCTGACATCAATTATAAAAGTTAAGCAGTGTTATCTCTGGTCAGTACCTAGATGAGTGACCACTTGGGAATACTACATGCTGTAAGCTTGGATGTGTGGTTAGTGTAAATAAATAATGGCTCAGAATTGTTAACCACAAAAAAAAATAATTGAGGAATATAGCACAAATACTCAGTAATCTTAAAAATTTAACAAAATATTTTCTGTAATCTAATATTTTATTGAATTTTAGAGAATTTTGACTTTTAAATTTATTATAGCTGTCACTCTCATTTTCTGAGTGTCATGTATAGGAAAATGTATCTATAAAATTTGGCACATTTTTACACATACAAAAACAATTCAGAATTATTTGAACAAATATTCAGGGTTGCCAGATTGTAATAATCTTTACAATAAATGATTAGCAAATATAGTTTTACTTAACAATATTTCCTAAGAGTCACACTACTAAAACTGAATCTTAAAAGATTTAAAAATATCATAAATTATTCTAAATAAAATTAAAATAATGAAAACAAATCTTATAAAAATAATTTTTCATCGTAAAAATTTTTTTTATTGCCCTTAATATATATTATTTATAAAAGCAATTAAAAGCTTCTCTAATTAAATAAAGTCTTAGTTTTGCTGTGTTTTTTATTTTTCTATTCAGAGCAGATTTTCAGTAAAACAGGGTCTGTTTTTGCAAAAAACAATTGATGATTTAAATTCTCCAAATAATTCTGCTTTTAACTAATATAGTCACAAAAAACTATCACATTTGAATCTCTCAAGTTTTCATAAAATAAATGTAAAAAAAAAAAATTTTACCAAAGTTTTCTAATAAAAACATTTCTAAAATAATTTAATTCTTTTGTGAATAATTCCTAAAGGATAAGAAGCTGTAGAGAGTCACGAAGCAACAAGGTACATAGAAGAATTGTCATGTTAGATTTCTTTAGATATTTTTACATGTGACAGTGGTGGTAATTATATAGATAAAAATTCTAGATTTGTCTTGTGTACCATGCCTCTTCTGGATATGGGTGATCATGGTTCTCCCCAATTTCCTGTCCTTTGTATCTCTTCAAAAAAATTTTTTTTTCGCTACCTCTCCTAATCCTTGTTCTGCACATGCTTGTAAAGTAGGTTATGCACAGCTTTCCTCTGTCTCTCCGCATTATGTGCCCTAAAAATTTCAACTTTCTCTTCCTGATGTTAAGTATAAATGTCCTTTTTGTTTCCATTTTCTCTAAAACTCTGTCGTTACTAACATGTCTGGGCCCCCAAGAGAAATTTTGTAAGGCAGTACAAGATCCATTTAGAGCCCCAAGGGAGGTAAAGATTTTTCTCAAAATTGAGAATTTGATGTCCAGTAAATCAACATGTTGTTGTTGTTATGCCTCTTGATTCCTTGGGGAACATAGGGGCTGCAACAACACCTCTCCAACTGTTGCAGTTCCGGGTGATCCTCTTCAGCTCAGCCCATCTCGTGTCTGTTGCCTTTACCTCTGCGTCAACACTGTTTTGGTCAACCCACTTTTCGCATCCCTTGTGGATTCCAGTCAAGGGCCTGCCTGGTGACACTAGAAGCAGGCTTATGGAGTGTGTGGCTGATCCATCCCCATTTCTGTTTCTTGATGTCAATCTGGATTGAGGCTTGTCTGGTTCTGTCCCACAATTGGTCATTGGAGACAATTTCCAGCCACCTGATATTGAGGATGTTCCTGAAACATTGATTAAATGGACATGTAAACGCTCCTAAATGCTTTATTTCCATGACCAGATATAACAGAATGTAATAAACATATTCAATTAATTTAGCAACATAAATCAGTATTTATAGTTACATTCACCAATCGCCTTTTAGGTTTCGTTATATTGAAATGCTTTTTAGATATTCATATTAATTTCTTTCAAAGGAAAATCCTTTTCTTAAGAAAAAAACAAATTTCACATTTAACTAGAATACTAATTAAAATGTACTTTTCTGACTTTTTTTGTTTGTAAAATTTCTAATAACTATCAAAATCAATTTGTTTGGCAATGCCAGATTCAATATTCAGTTGTGCTAGATCCCTTCTTAGTGCCCTTCATAGTTCTTGGGCCCTGGAACAAAGCACTGGCTGGACCCCCTTCTTATAGGTCCTAAACATATGGTTTTCTCAGCATACTTCTGTAGAAGCACTTTTCTGTTGCCTCAAGTCTCTTCTTCATATGTGAGGAGATTGTCCAACATTCACTACCTTATAAGAAGACAACATTATCAAGATGGATCTACTTAGGATGCAAAAAATATAAGTTAACTACGAAATAAATTAATTTAACTCAAATAATTTATACAGTTTCAGACAAACTGGTATATAAATAATGACATTGGTAAACTCCATTGCAAATTAAATTTCTGATTTACTTTGTTTGTCGGCCAGATGTGAACACTAAGAAAGAAAAACCTAAAATAATCATAGTCATCCTCTGCACCAGGACTCCAAGCATCGCATCCAGCCCCCCACCCCCAAATCCCCTGAAAAATCTAAAATACAACATAAAATAAGCCAATCATGAATGTTACCACCAAAGAAAAAAGACAAACTCAGGAGCTTATTAGATTCGATTTTAAGAAAGCTGTTCAGAAACAATTGAAACAGGATCAAGGAGAATGAGAGAACTGCCAACACTCAGCAGGCTCTTGACATCACCACCATAACTTTGGTTAACCAACCCAACACACATATCACTTGAGTGCTACCCTCCTTCAAACACCTAAACCATGCCTACATAGATATCCTGCTCACATCCAAACATCAAGCTTCATTAAGCCTCTCTTGACATCACTAGCATGGCCTCAGTCAACCAACCTGATAAACACATTAATTCTAGGTCTTACCAACGCTACTCTTCCTTCAAAATAACCACATAAAGACATTCCACTCGCATCTGCAAGTACAAAAGAATTTTATATTTACAATTTTTGTCTTCATTGCTTTTCATCTCATCAGTAGTACTGTTGTTTTATTTGGGCTTACGTGCTTCCATATATCATTTTATAGCAGCATCTTATGTTAGCAATTAGAGTTATATAATTTTTAAGAATAAAAAATTGCAGTTTGTACTCTACTTTTTTTTCAAATTTTTCAGGGAATTCAAAAATTATTGCCTTCTACAAAAATGAAATTCCATTTGACCCAAAAGGTGAGTTATTAGTTTTTTCTAACTATTCTTTTAATTCAAATAATTGACATTTTCTATATGTTATTTATTTTGTGTGTGGGGGTGAAAGATTTAATCCTTGGACTAAATAAATATCAAAACAAGGAAATTGTAGTTGTGTTGCAATATATTTCATCTTCAAAATGATTTAATAGATTATTTACATTTGAACTAATATCCTCATCTTTGTTGTTATTATCACAGCATTTCAGCCATTGTACGATCTGACCATCAGGTATCTATCCCATGGGACAATAACCTAGAGAATGAAAACATTGGTTTGTGAATTTTGTGACATAGTAATTGTGAGTTCAATCCTTGGGCTGGATAATACAGTTTCATAGGAAACCGGGTAAGCAATATATAAACAGTACTGAATAAGAACAAGAAGAGATATCTCTAGACATGGACAGCAGTACTAGAATAATCTACATCCATAGATTAAATAACAGGTTCAGTTTGAAATTCCCTGATCAACAGACAAGTGAAGAAGTCTGGAAGGCACAACAGCCAAAATGTTGGGATAACAACAAAGATGAGGATACTAGTCTGATTGTAAATAATGATAACTTCTTATCTCAAAAATTCAAACAAAAATTACCTGAAAGTTACCCATATCAATAGACACCTCAAGAAGGCTGGTGGGGACTGTGGCTGAAACATTGTGATAATAATAACAAAGATGAGGACATTAGTCTGAATGTAAATAATGATAAATTCTCATACCAGGAATTCAGGCAGAAATCACATAGTCAGCATTAACACAGTTAATAAATAGATATGGAGAAAGGTAGATATGAACAGACTGAGGTAGGTAGGTAGATACGAAAAGACTGAAATAGATAGATATGAAAAGATAGATAGATATGAAAAGACAGACAGATACAAAAAGACTGAGATAGATAGATATGTACAAAGGTAGATATGAGCAAACTGAGATAGATGAGAAAAGACAGATGAGATAGTAGGTATGAAAAGACAGAAATATAGATAGATGTGAATAAGCTGAGATAGGTACATAAGAACATAGATAAATATGAACAGACTGTGTTAATAAATAGATAGGTAGGAACAAAGGTAGATATGAACAGACTGAGATAGATAGATAGATAGATGTGAAAAGACTGAGATAGATACATATGAAAAGACAGATCTGAAAAGCCTGAGATAGATAGATATGAACAAAGGTAGATATGAACTCACTGAGATAGATGCAAAAAGACTGAGATAGATAGAAAGATAGATATGAACAGACTGAGATAGCTCGCTAGATAGATAGATGAGAAAAAACAGATGAAATAGGTACAAAAAGACAGATAGTGTTATATTAAGTCATGGAAAACAGAACAGACACAGGTTTGAGGTTTGAGAGAGAGCAGACACAGAACGTGACTGGCCTTCATTGGGTACCGGAAGAAAGGGGATGTATGAGGGAGCAAGAATCATGTTCCTTAACGTCAATTAGGGAGCATACATTGACAGTAGTGCAAAGGGAGTATACATTAAACAATAATGTAACATCCCCCTATTGTAAGTAGAGACTATGGTCTCACATACAGTCCTTGATCAGTTTGGAATAGTCCTTCAGATATGCTGGCTGTCGTATACCTTGTCCAGTACATGTGTGAATCCCAACAGAAGATTCACATTTTTCTTGTTCAGTTGTATTTCTATCTTCTCTTACAACAACAGCTGAAGTTGTTGAGGATACTGTCAAAGGTGCAAGGGCTCTTTGTGTTTTTGCCATGTCATGTGACAAACTTAGAGTGTCTGTAGTGGGTGGTGGTGGTTGTCCATTTTTTGCATGCTCTGCTGGCTCAGAAGATTTGCACAAATGACGTCTGCTTCGCCGATAGGTTTCACTCGCTGTCTGTACTTTGTATGAACATTCAGCCATTCAGTGGTTTATAATGCCTTTCTCCCATACTCGATCACTCTTGTACGGGTGCATTTGTATGACATCACCTTCACTCAGCACAGGTAAATCACGTGTATGACAGTCATAGTATTTGGCCTGAAGCTTCAGTCTGTGTTCCAGTAGAATCTTGTCACTTGGTTCAAGGCTCGTCGTCCTAAGGTTTAGCAAATTGCTCCTCATGGGGAGAAGTGTACAGGTGCAGTGATTTAGTAGGCGCTGAGAAAGGTTGCTTCCCATTCCTTGGGTTGGAGTGTTTCTGACATCAAGCAGTGCCAGAAACTGGTCCATGTGGGTGTCTTTGTTTTTCCTCATGAGCCGTTTTGCACTCTTAACTGCAGATTCGGCTTTGCCATTTGCCTGCTGATTTCCAGGGCTTGCCATGAGATGTTCAAAATCTCACTTTTCAGAAAAGTTCTTGAAGGATGAAGACATAAACTGTGGTCCTGTGTCTAAAATCAATTGACATGGAATCCCATATCTTGCAAAGTGTGTCTTCAATTTGCAGATGGCAGTTGAGGCAGCAGTATCCTCAAGTCGATCTATTTCCCAGAAGTTTAAAAAATAATCGACAGTTGCAAGGTACTCAATACTGTCAAATTCAAATAAGTCTTCTGCCATGGACGATCAGGTATGTTGTGTGGCATTAATGTCTCCTTAGGTTATTCCGCTGTGCAAGTTTCACATGTGGATATGTACTCCCGTATCTCCAATGATATGCCTGGCCAGAAAACTCATTCTCTGGCTTGCCATAGGCATCTATCAATTCCTATGTGCAATGAGTGACGTGCGCATTTAATTTCACTCTGCAAACTTAGAGGGATGAGTACTCAGTCATGTTTAGATATGAAACCATCTTGAGCGAACATCTCATCAATCATGTAGATTGAAATATGGGTGTACCATAGCTGGAAGATTTGTTTTATCAGACAGCCACCCCTGTAATATGGTTTTCTTCCGCTGGTCACATATTTCGTCTTGGTCTGTTGCTCTGCGGATCTGCACAAGCCTTTCGTCACAGATTGGGAGGAAACTGACCATATTCACATGCTCAAACTCTGTTTGATAGTTCTTTTCATTTGTCAAATATGACCATGAAAGCATGTCTACAATGTGCTTTCCCTGGATATATACTATGTCAAATTTGTAGTTTTGGATCCATAGTAACATTCCCTGTAGACACTTTGGTACTATGGCCAGGGGTTTCTTCACTATGACCTCTAGTGGTTTGTGGTCAGTATGAATTTCTGTCCTTCTACCATAGGTGTATTGGTGAAATTTCTCCAATGAGAATACTATTGCAAGCATTTGTTTTACAATTTGGGCATATCTCTGTTCTGTCTCAGTGAGGGCTCTGCTTGCATATGCGACAGGCTTTCCTTGCTGTAGTAGGGCTGCACCATGTCCTCCTGAGCTTGCATCACACTGAATTACAAGTGGTGCATTCAGGTTGTAGAAACTGAGTAATGGGCCTTTTGTCACAAGTTGCTTCATTTCTGTGAATGCTGCGTCAGGTACATGAGACCATGTCCATAGGACATCCTTACACATCGATCATTTGATCGTCTCCATGACAGGATAGTTGCGACAGAAACCTTGCCAGGTAATTCACAGTTCCACGGAGTTGCTGCACTCCTTTCACTGAAGTGGGTGGTTGCAACTTGGTGATTGCATCAGTTTTAGCATGGTCTGGTAGGAGGCCATCATGAGTTATGAGATGCCCCATGAAGCTGATTGCTGATTCCTTGAATTGAACTTTTTCTTTGTTCAGTTTGATTTTCCTCACTTGGCATCATTGTAGTAGCAATTTCAGATTCAAATCATGGTCTACTGATGCTTGATTGAGTTCATTTCCTGAACCAAATGCAATGATGTCATCGGCAACACATGCCAGAACATTCAAGCCATCCAGAGCAAGGTAAAGAGGTTTCTGAAATATTTCAGAACTCACATATATTCCAAAGGGGAGTCTGAGCCACCGATATCACCCAAAACCTGAAATGTAGTGTGGTAGCTGGATTCATTGTCCAATGTTACACATGCCAGTAAGCTGATGCCACGTCCAACATGGTGAAGTATTTTGCATTTGTTAACCTTGGCAGCACTTCATCTATGGTTGTTAACTGGTATCGTTCAAGCTTCAGTGCCTTGTTCAGGGGTCTTGGATCAATACAGATACGAATCTCACCTGAGCTCTTTGTTGCAGTGATCGTTCTGCTATTCCAGTCTGTAGGTACATCAACAGGAGTAATAACTCTGAATTTCTCTATCACTTTAGTTCCTTTTTAACTTGAGGGATCATAGACACTGGCATGCGTCTTGCTGTGGCAGTATGCAGTGTGACAGTCTCATCAACTTGTAAATGCACCTGTCCAGGTAATGATTCTAGTTTATCGTTGAAAACATCTGCATAGTCCATTAGAAGCTGCTTGCATTTGGTACTGAACTAACATTAGTGGTGTTATTGTTTTTTCTTTCCGTGTTATCATCACTCCAAATGCCAGATACTGCTGAAACAGCTTATGTGGGGCTGCTGTTTTTGTTAGTATCAGTCCCCATTTGCAGGGTTGTAAAGTATGAATTACTTCCTTACTGCCACCATGTTACATTAAGTAATGGAAAACAGGACAGACACAGGTTTGAGGTTTGAAAGAAAGCAGACACAGAATGTGACTGGCCTTTATTGGGTACTGGAAGAAAGAGAATGAGACAAGTGGTTAGGGAGAAAGGGGACATATCAGAGAGTGAGGATCACGTTCCTTAACGTTGATTAGGGAGCATACATTAATGGTAGTGCAAAGGGAGTATACATTAAGCAATAATATAACAGATGCGAATAGGCTGAGATAGATACATATAAACATAGATAGATGTGAACAGACTGTGTTATGAAAAGACATAGATAGATTGATTGACAACAAAGATGAGGATGTAAATAATGATAATCTCTGATCTCAAAAGTTCAAACAGAGAATTAAGAGATGTCTGACCTTGAATTGTTGAATTAATTTGATTTGACTTTCAGGACATTTTGTTTTAGTTGTAGAGAGAATACTGATATTTTAGCAATTGTTTTATACTTTTCATTGAGATAAAATTAGTAGAAGACTAAATTAATCTATTTGATTAAATTACATTAGTGTTTTTCGAACTCCTTTGATCATGATTCTGAACATAAAAACTGTTTGATCTGATGACTATCAGGAAAGAAAAATAATTTCCATGTTGTCTCATTAACTTTATTTAATAAATTTTTCTTTAACTAGTTGAATACATGTTGATATAACTTTAGTTCCTTCTCAGAGTTCATTTTTTGTAATTTAAGGTGAATATATAAACGATATTCTGAAAACTTGGAGCCAAAAACCTGAGAAATTAATGAATGATCCCCATTTCATTTACTGGTAAGTAAAATTGATAATTTTCATTTTTTTAACTATCAAATAAAAGGAAAACCTTCTTCAAATTTTCATGAAATATTTACAATTATCATGCATTTGTTTTTTTAGAAGGAAAAATTAAAGACAAGATTTTTTTTGTTTTCTTTTCATGTAACGTCATTTGTTTAAAGGATGCATTCTTATATACAGTGCTGTTCGATAAAAGTGACTCACCTGATTTTTTTTACTAAATGTTCTCTTCTCCGATTAAACGAAAGTTGAGTTAAATTCAAAGGATAAGCGATCTAAAATCCAAAGAAGAAGCTTTGAAAGCTCTTTGAATTTTGCAGTAAGTACTTTCAAGCATTCATTCAGTATAATGTTCTGGGGATGCTTTTCTTTTCATGGAACTGGTTTCTTAAAACCTATTGAAAAGACCCTCAGGAGCGAGCAGTACAAGAGAATTTTAGAGTCTTGTCTGCTCCCTTCTGCTGAAAGGGTGCAAATCGACCCCCACCAAGTTCATTTTTATGCAGGATAATGCTCCCTGTCACAAATCAAAATTGATGAAGGAATACTTTGATGAGAAGCAGGTGAGTGTTATGACATGGCCGCCCCAATGCCCTGACTTCAACCCCATAGAAAACTTATGGAGCATTATAAAGTACAGGCTCTCGTGAAAGCAGTTGAGCAACAAAGAGGATTTGATTGTGAATTTCATATCCGAATGGAATTCAATGCTTGGAGATGAGATTTGCCAGAACCTAATCAAGTCAACGCCAAAAAGGGTTGAAAAGGTTATTCAAAATAAAGGAGGACCCATAGATTATTAAATATTTCGAACTATATTACCTATTATAAATAAATTATACCTCTATTATTCTTTATTTAAAGCTGTTCAATTATGTTTCTATTGATTACTAGTTGCAGGAAATAAGTGAGTCACTTTTTTTGCACAGTGTTTTTCCCTAAATCTCATTTATATCCAAAATTATAATTATCAATAGAATACCTTAGGATGAGTAAACTTTTTTTACTAGGTGGTCGGGAAGGGGTCTTTATATTAGTAAGATTAAAAATTAGTTTGACCCCAAAAACAATAGGCGAAAAAACTTTTAAGTAAAAAAAATCAGGTGAGTCACTTTTATCGAACAGCACTGTAGGTTGCCCATTATGTTCTTGTGCAATTTGAAGATTTTTTTATCTATACTAATATTAATATATGTGTATGTTTGTTTGTTGGTACCACAATGACAACTAAGGTCTGATATTTGGCATGACAAGTTTTTTTTTATAATTCTGCTTGTCTCATAACCATTATGCCTTCCCAGTACGTCATAAATAATGGAATATTCCGTTTGCAACATATAGAAAGACAGAAAAGACATTTCAGAGACATTACTTGGTTTCAGTAAGAAAATGAAAGAAAAAATGGAAGATAGAAGTGTTTAATATCTGTTTCAGTGACATGGAAAAAGTTGTCAATTTAAAATCTTTTAATTTGTACCCCCCTTACTTCTAACAACCAGCTTTCAAATTTATTATTGTCATTGCAATATTTTATAAAAGTTGTTAAGCCCAAATATTTAACAAGTGATAGGTAAATTTCTACAGATATTTCATTATCTTATAACTCACTGCCATGAACTTTTTTTTCGTTTGTGAAGTGTGTGTTGTGTAAACCTCAAAATTGCTTTCAGACAAGCATTCGGAAATTTTCAGAATTCAGTTTTTTTTTCCAGACCAAAGTTATATTCGTGTCTCTGTGTGCAAAGCATTTTTGCTCAAAAGAATAATGCAATGAAATAAATTCAAAACTGTTACTAAAACAAACAAGGAGTGTTCCACTGTTCTAGTCAATTGAAACATTTCTAGATACTTGGGAGACTTTCCAGAATCCCTCAAAATTTTTAAGCTGCTTGATGTTCTGTTATACAGGCTTTGACTAAAAATTATGCTTCAAAGAACTTTCACCCCTCCAAAGGTTTTTTCAGTGGAACTCATCTACCTGCCAAAGTAGCTATCCTAATTGGGGTTGAGAAAAATGTAGGATGTGTTCGTTTGCAGGATCCCTATCATTTCAAAAGATTTAGCTTCTGAATTCAATTGTCTTCAATTCCCTGTGAGATTTAGCCTTGCCAAAACTATCAAGAAGCCACAAAAACAATCTCAGACACTACAATCTTAACCGCTTCAATTCTAGGCTTATTTGTTATCTATCCTCCACATCCTCATAATCTTAACTTTGTACTTCCTTTTCTTAATGTTGCATTGTCATGGCATTCTATATTGTTTGAGCTGGTGTTTGAAGAATGACAGTTGTTGCTTCACAGTGGGTCACATTGGCTGCTTTTAGGCCAATATCCTAGAGTTGCACCATCTGGTTTGTTTGTTTGTTTGGGGTTTTATGGCATATCAACCACTATGGGTTATTTAATGCCAGATCCAGTATTTACTAGATATATCAAAAACGTATAGCTGGCAACATCATTGTTTCAAAAACGTACAGTTGGCAACATCATTGTTTCAAAAACGTATAACTGGCAACATCATTGTTTCAAAAACGTATAGCTGGCAACATCATTGTTTCAAAAACGTACAGTTGGCAACATCATTGTTTCAAAAACGTATAGCTGGCAACATCATTGTTTCAAAAACGTATAGCTGGCAACATCATTGTTTCAAAAACGTATAGCTGGCAACATCATTGTTTCAAAAACGTATAGCTGGCAACATCATTGTTTCAAAAACGTACAGTTGGCAACATCATTGTTTCAAAAACGTATAGCTGGCAACATCATTGTTTCAAAAACGTATAGCTGGCAACATCATTGTTTCAAAACGTATAGCTGGCAACATCATTGTTTCAAAAACGTATAGCTGGCAACATCATTGCTTCCCATCACATTTTAGGGGTAAGGTGTTAGTATATTTAGTGTAGGGTTTGGGAGGGAAAGTTAATTGTAAGTTGTAGTTGTTTTGGGATGGGTTAGATGTGATGGGGTATGACATGACCAGCCTATTGATCGGATCGACGGCCTTTTGGTTGGATGTAGTTTATCGTCATATCCAGGACACGGATGTAGTTTATCATCATACCCAGGACGCGGACACACCTTGGGATTTCACTATTTTCCCATAGCTGGGACCCTAACAGGTGCTACCACCCTGGGTCAGGGTGGACCTGGGAACATCAGCAATTAAGAGGTGGTTCCACGCTCCTTAAAACCTCCTGATCAGAGGCCTTGCTGTTGGATGTAGTTTATTGTCTTACCCAGGACTTGGATGCAGTTTAACGTCATACTCAGGACGTTGCACCATCTGGATTTCTCACTAAAAGTCAAAAGCCATCTTTTCACTAGGTGAAAGGTTTTCCTGTAATAATAAAATAATAATAAATAATGACAAATGATAAATATCACAATGTCTGTATTGTCTCCATCAGTCTAGTTCTTTTAGTTTCTTTGTATACCACATAATACGAAACAAAAGTTAAAGGAGGAATTTACTCTATAACCTGTAATGATTGCTATAAGGAATACATAGGCGAAATCTCAAAAAATTTAAAAGTTTATATGAACACAAAAGGGATCTTTTACAAAAAACACACTTAGTTGACCATAATTTTGATTTAAAAATTGCTTTATTAATTAAAAAAGAGCAATCTTCATAGATATGTATACAACCAGTGGGGTTATGACATGGTATCATTGGGTGGAGGGCTTCCTCGACTGAAGCCAGGTCAGAAAGTTCCCAACTGTCCAAATTTTCCAAACATGTAACAGGAAAAAAATGAAGATCATAGGGACATTTTCATCTGATCCTTGAAGCATCATTTTGGGTCTACGTGTAGCCTCTTGCTGATGGCAATTTCTCTAAACAGGATGATACCTGGGAGTCAAGTGGGATGCATTCTGGACACATGTCCCACCCAGCAGAGGCAAATTAAAGAGAGTTTGACGAGGCCATTCACATGAATTTGATTTTAGGGGACAACTCTGTGCAATGGAGAAGCCCATGCACTTGGCCGGAAATTCTTCCTATGTAACTCAAAATGTAGAATACTTAATAAAATGTGATAAAAATATAAAGAAAAAGAAACTAAATTAAATCAGCTAGACTATAAATTTAAATATATATTTAAAAAAAATAATTAGATTTAAAATGCTCAGTGTCCCCACTCCTTCATGCACATGTGTAGTTGCATCAACATAAACATCACTTTTGTATAATGAAGTCATAAAGGTTGAAATGTGCCACATGAAAACTTTTTGCATTGTCATAGCTTTCCCTAAAATTGTTATTGATATATAAAATTTTTATATATTATTTGCTCATATATATATGCCACACTCACAGTTTAGACAGATATTAGTTGAAAATACATTTATATTACATAAAAATAATAATAAATAAAAACTAAAAATCCTAGAAGCCTTTTATATAAGAGAATTAAAGCCCAAAATAAATAAAGTCAACTATGAGTATAGCAACAAAGTTTGTATCAGTAAAAAACATTATACATATATATATATATATATATATATATATATATATATACATATATATATATATCTTTGGTCAGGTGGATTGGGGGTAGTTTTGCAATCATCATTTTAAAAAGTATGTTAACAACAAAAATGTTTAAAAAAATAAAATTATGAAAAATAAAATATTTATGTACTAATTATCATCGGTATCTTGTTCATTTGACAAATGATTCATGTTCAGTTACAAAAAGAATATATTACATTTTAAGTTAAAAATAAAATTCCTTTTATGTGGAGTGAGTAACAATGGTCAAATGCAAAAATAAAGAACAGAACTGTCCAACAAACTGAATTGACAAAGTTTGTCAAAACAAGAGAAAGAAAAGAAAGGAACTGGGCAAAAATAATATAAAGCAAGCAAACAATAAATGCAAAACAAATCAACAATAATCTGGCAAAAAGTTCACAAACTAAGAATTGGTGTTGACACACCCAAGCAAATTTGGACAAGTGAACGTTGCATTCTGACTGTTAACTTGCTTAGATAAACAACCAAAAGAGAGGCATGTCCTTACTGAAGAGTTTCTTTTATAGAAATAGTTCAAGGGAGATAACTGATAATCCAAATTGCAGCTCTCTTCATTTAGTACACCTTTTTACTTTTTTAAAGTCAAGATGTACCAAGTACTTCTAACGATTTACATGTAGAAGCATCTTTTTTTGACAAGGAATCTGCCAATTGTAATTTCTCATCCACCAAAACACCTTTATTTCCTTCTCTGACATGATTTTTCTGAATCTTTCCATGTCTACTCTTAATTTTCTGTCACTAATAATGTTCATAGTTCCCAAAACACTAGTCATTGATCCATTGTCTGTATAGCATTGTACTGGTGGCAATACAACCATACCAAAATTTTCTTGCAGCAAAGAAGAGATGAAGAATCCTGCATCTGCAGCCTCATTTAATGCTAAATTTTCAGCTGCTAATGGACTCTTTGATACCATGTCCAACTTTTTAGATTGCCAGCTAATTGGTGCTACTTTCTTGTTCTAGCCTGTGAATAAAAACAACAATACCACCCTGGGAAGACCCATCTTCCAGGCTAGCATATGTAGCATCTGAATATGCTAAAACTCTCATTTTTTTAGGATCACTTAAATTACAAAATTTTAGTGTAATTTTCTTAGCTTTCAATTTAGACAATACTTTGTTTGCCTCTTGTAGCATTTTCACAGTTGGACGTTTTCCTGTATTGCTCATAACTCACATTTCATAGTTTATATCTGGTTTGGTTTGTGAAGCAACTCACATCATTTGTTCACTTAAGCATTTTAAATCAATTTTCTCTTCTGCAGTCAATTCATCTGTCTTCCTTGTGGTGTGACTTTTAGCTATGCTAATTGGTGTTATTGTGGAAATATACGATTCTTATTTTATTTGCACTCCTGCTAATCCTAGATATTTAAAGGATCCATTTTCATGTGGGCTGACCTTAAATATTCTCTTTAGTTTTTCTATGGTCTGTTCCTGGAAAAATCATTACCACAGAAAGCAAGATCATCCACATGACTAACAAAATTTCTACAAGTGATCCACTTTTATGTCACTTGAATAAGGCTTTGTTGTACAAACTAATTGCACCCCATGTTGTAAGAGTACTTCTTTAACACTTTTCTACCAAAATCTAGGTGCATCATTCAATCTGTAGATATTAAGATGCCAGACTTTAGTTTTTGGACAGACATGAGGTGGGTGTAAAAATTACCTCTCTTTCCAAAAGAACCCCTTGTATAAATACCTCTGTTATATCAATAGATTGCAACCTCCAGGACATAAAGGCCGCTTTCAAAAATACCAAACATAGACACTCTCTACTGCAGAGGGGAGAATCTTTTCTAAAATTGTTAGTTTCCTCTTCAAAGCCACGGACCACTAATATTGCTTTAGTTTTCTTTTTGCCATCTTTGTTTTTCGGATATTATCCAGTGAAAAGATAGCATAGTCTGTTTTTAAAAAGGAACTACTTCAAATACTTTATTAGCAATAAAATATTCAGCTCTCTCTCCTTAGCATCCACGACACCCTGGGACAGTTCTTGATCCATGATCAATAGTACAGTATTTTCTGGATAAGGTAATTCCTTTCAATCATCAATATAATCCCAATTATCACATCTTGATTCTTCATTCCCCACCACATAAACATTCACCCATTCCTTATATTTTCCAGTTTGCTTAGGCTGCTGTATGCTTCATACTTTGGCTTGCCTCCATACTTCTTTATTCCTCATCTTGTAAATAATAAAAGAATTTCTTTTTGGTTTTACACTATTGCTTACATCCAGAGGTGAGTTTTTGCTTCTACCATCAGACATATCTTCCATTCTGAGAGTCAGTTTCATCTGGCATAGAATATTCATGAGTATAATCCTCCTTATCTTTATCAATAACATTCATAAGTAGTTCTTCATCTCTAGTCCTATATTCTGATCTCTTTTCAGCCTGGTACCTATTACTACAATCTTTTACTTTCGTTAATTGACAGGGATGAACATGATAGTAAACTCCTCCATTCTGTACTAATACAGTTTGTCCTTCCTTCCCAAGCACAACTGCAGGATCTTTCCCATTTTTAAAATTTTTCCATGATAAGAAACTTTATCACCATTATCATATGCCACATCTGAATAAGTGCTCACCATATATCTGAGTGCTCTCCGGATCTTTTCACTTGACTCTGCTGCAATATAGTTTTGTCTGGCACTGTGTAAATCTTCCATGTTCTGACATATAATATCACTAGATGAACATTTCATAGCTGGAAGTTCATCCTCTAATATTGATCGAAGGTTAGAGTTAGTTTTAAATACTAATTGTTTTGGCACGGTGGAGTAATGGATAGCAGCTCAGATTGAGGAATTGGAGAGCTGAGTTTGAATTCCAGTTGAATCCATTACATTCACTTATGTGCTAATACCCTTGGGAAAGGTATGAATCCTCTTCTTCTCCCCCTAGCTATGGGTAAATAACAGGACAGAACGGGTTCTATAGCCTTGGATGGCAACTAGTCTACCGCAGAAAGAAATAACAACCTACTGTGGAAAAAAATCTACCTTGTCAGTCATGTATCAAAAGATGCATGATCACTTAAGTGTGTATCAAGCATGGCACATAACTGACTGAATTGGTTTGGACTAAAACCACCATTATTTTGAAATGTCTTCTTGGCTCTTACTGCCTATGAAAGTGCAATTTTTGGTTCACATTTCACATCTGCAATAATCTTGTAAAATGCTTCTGCCAATATCTGATTATACCGTTCCACAATCCTGTTGCTAAATTCAACTGCTGTTGTTGCAGTTTCCATATTTAGTTTTTCATTTATTCCCCTGTATCTTTCATTTGAAAGTTTTCTGCCATTATCACTCAAGAATTTTCTAAGTGCACCAAAATAAGCCATCTATATTTGGTAAATGTTTTGCACAATTTCATTTTGTTGTTTAGAAAACACTAAACAAACTGCAGAATATTTTGTGGTAGAATCAATCATGTGCAGAATCCAAGTTTTATTGTGAATATATTCCTTTTAGTCTCTACAACTGGAAGCAAACGTACATGTTTATATGTCATACATACTTCACAATCACAACATTTTTCAATTATCTTAAGGAATTCAGCATCATTAAAATCCTTACTCCTCTTCACAAGTTTACACAACTTTTCTTTTGAGTCATGTGAAAATTATCTGTGTAGCTTCATTGCTTTTCTTTCTTTTCTTTTCCCTCGTTAAAGGTTTTAAAGAAGTGGTATGCAACACCACTGCTACTTTCAATTGTCAAATAAATTTGTAAATGAAATATAATAATGGCTTGATGAGGTGCAAACCAAGTCTATCATATCACTCAATACCTTTGCTGTATTATTCACAAAATTTCAAATAATTCCAGTTTTCTTCATAGAGGCTTGAAATTAAATAATTTTTCCATCCTTGTTTATTGAATTGGAACCAATATTTGCTTCATAAGTTCTGCTGAGAAATTTTCGACCTCCTCTATAATTTATTCAATCACACCAACCTCTTGTTTGAAAAATATTTTTGTTTTCAGTTACAAAAACTGGTTCAGATTTGTTACATGATACTTCTATTTGGTCATTAGTAGCTGCAGGATCCCCAAAAATCTTTTTTATTGTGCATTTTATATTTTCATAAGTTATAGACCCACATGTAGCATGAGCCACTTTATCTTTTTCATCAGACAAATTCACTGCAGTCAATAGGAAAAAGGTACATACACCCTCCAGTAATTCAACTCTAAAATTACCCACTATGTGATATCAGTATTCAAATTGAATCAAAAAGTCTGTTATACTTATGTTGGAAGGGTGCCTGCAATCATAAAATTTATTAAGGGCTAAATAAACTCGGGTGTTTTCATCTTTTAAAAAAACAATGTGTCCAGTTTGTATATTATTTTCTTGGCTCCATTTTCCTGATCAATTTCCTGAGGTTGCAAGTCCCTAACATAATCTCTCGTTTGTCCAGTCAAACTGAGAAAAACTACCAGACCTTGTTTACATTTAAGTCCGTGTACATCTACCATAAATCATTTTTCCATTCAACATAATTCTCTTCGGTTGTCAATGGTGGTGGTGATTTTAAAGTCTGTTGAGTTGTCATCTTGAGACAGTATAAGTGGCAATGTGTACAACACAAAACAATATAAAATATCCCACAAAATGACTGGATCTCAGACTGACATTTGTTAACTTGCTTAGATGATAAACAACCAAAAGAGAGCTGTGTCCTCACTGAAGAGTTCCTTTTATAGAAATAGTTCAAGCGAGATAACTGACTATCTATGTTAACTTCAAAGCAAAACAGATTGGGACTGAGTTATATGAAACTGCAAATCAGCCTATTTTATTGGCTAGGAAAAAAATCCCAGTATACATTTGTGTGCTTTTTCTGAAAAGGGAAGAGGTAAGTGTTTTGCAGTCATTCCCAGCAGAGATTGAAATCAACATTTTTACAATGTCATAACTGTTGGGTTGGTTTTGTGCAATGCATTTCCATGAGAATGCAGGACATGTACCTATCAGCATCTCTGGCGCTACCGGCTATCCCTCTGTAAGGAAAAGGAGTGTCTGTTAGGCTTAACTATAATTAACATTTAATGTTTATATATAATATAACATCCTGTCACTAGTGTTATTAGTTTTAATTTAGTCTATCTGCATATTTCTTGTTCTCAATTGAACTCTGATGAGTTAGAATGTTTTTTGTTAATTTACTTTGTTTTTTGATATTACCAACTTATGGTGATGTAAACTTTTTGTCTTATTTTTTCATGTTATTGCAATATTTCTGTTTTATTGTAATTATTGAATTTATTTTGCTTGTTATATTTTTCATTAATTTTTCTGATTCATATATCTTTACAGGCTTTTTCCAAACAAGTTACATGGGACTTTCCCAGGTCCAGTCCTTACAGATGTAGATGCAAAGGTTAGACTGGATTAAGAAATTTGTTGTATAGAAAAACCAAAACAGTTAATAATAAAACATAAATAACATATGAAGCTTCAATATTTATCTCAAGGTACCTCAGAATATTTGTCCATAGCCATGAAAATGTTTGAAATATAAGCCATGATAATGATGGTAGTTGAAGAAATTGTAAAACAAAAACTAGATCAGTTAATATCTGTTGAAAAAGAGTTTTGAATTTAATTTATTTTTATTTTATTTTTTTAATGTTATTTTAAAAAATTTTATTTTGTTCCTTGCCTTTATGTGCAGGTGATGTAATAGAGATTGGCTCAGAATGAGAAATCGGACAGATGATTTCTACTTGAGTTCATTATATTCACTTATGTGCAAATATCCTTGGGAATGTAGTGATTCCATCACTTCTCACCCAGCTATGAATTAATCAGTTGCACTTTTATCTAGAAAAATCATTGTTATCTCCTGAAAATTGTTACTGCTATATTCACTCACAAAAAGAAACAAAAAGAACTGTACTTTTAAAATCAGAATATGTTTTGCCTTTGAATAACACAAAAGGTTGATAAGTCATAAAAAAACAAATTAGTCAATTTATATTCTTGTTATTATTACTTGACCTAAACAGTTCCAGAAAAATTTAATTTGAATGAACACAAACTTTTTTCGTGAGAATCATTCGTTCCTTAGAAAACAAGAAAATCAGAGTATATAGTAATATGTATGAGAATAAAAAACAAAGGTTATAGCATTAGGTCGAGAATACAAACAGAGGCAATAGCATTAGGTCGAGAATACAAACAGAGGCTATAGCATTAGGTCGAGAATACAAACAGAGGCAATAGCATTAGGTCGAGAATACAAACAGAGGCTATAACATTAGGTCGAGAATACAAACAGAGGCTATAACATTAGGTCGAGAATACAAACAGAGGCTATAGCATTAGGTCGAGAATACAAACAGAGGCTATAGCATTAGGTCGAGAATACAAACAGAGGCTATAGCATTAGGTCGAGAATACAAACAGAGGCTATAGCATTAGGTCGAGAATACAAACAGAGGCTATAGCATTAGGTCGAGAATACAAACAGAGGCTATAGCATTAGGTCGAGAATACAAACAGAGGCAATAGCATTAGGTCGAGAATACAAACAGAGGCTATAGCATTAGGTCGAGAATACAAACAGAGGCTATAGCATTAGGTCGAGAATACAAACAGAGGCTATAACATTAGGTCGAGAATACAAACAGAGGCTATAGCATTAGGTCGAGAATACAAACAGAGGCTATAGCATTAGGTCGAGAATACAAACAGAGGCTATAGCATTAGGTCGAGAATACAAACAGAGGCTATAGCATTAGGTCGAGAATACAAACAGAGACTATAGCATTAGGTCGAGAATACAAACAGAGGCTATAGCATTAGGTCGAGAATACAAACAGAGGCTATAGCATTAGGTCGAGAATACAAACAGAGGCTATAGCATTAGGTCGAGAATACAAACAGAGGCTATAGCATTAGGTCGAGAATACAAACAGAGGCTATAGCATTAGGTCGAGAATACAAACAGAGGCTATAGCATTAGGTCGAGAATACAAACAGAGGCTATAGCATTAGGTCGAGAATACAAACAGAGGCTATAGCATTAGGTCGAGAATACAAACAGAGGCTATAGCATTAGGTCGAGAATACAAACAGAGGCTATAGCATTAGGTCGAGAATACAAACAGAGGCTATAGCATTAGGTCGAGAATACAAACAGAGGCTATAGCATTAGGTCGAGAATACAAACAGAGGCTATAGCATTAGGTCGAGAATACAAACAGAGGCTATAACATTAGGTTGAGAATACAAACAGAGGCAATAGCATTAGGTTGAGAATACAAACAGAGGCTATAGCATTAGGTTGAGAATACAAACAGAGGCTATAACATTAGGTTGAGAATACAAACAGAGGCAATAGCATTAGGTCGAGAATACAAACAGAGGCAATAGCATTAGGTTGAGAATACAAACAGAGGCTTGTTGCAGAGGCAGAAATTGGTAACATGGAAGACAGAACCTTCTTGTTGTTACTGTTGTTAATTCCCTCTTTTCCCCGGCAAATGCAAATCCAAGCATCCTACAAAAGAGTTCATTGAGTAGAGATGAATAAATGTATAATTTGTTTGTACATATACAAAAACTGGCAACTTCTGTCTGTTGCTGTTGCAAAGGCAACAGGGAGAAAGAGTGGTGAAATTAGAAGTGAAATGGATACTTGGTGGTGGCCACCATCATCGTCAGTGGCATCACACTCTCATTGTGTCAGTGTTGACATCAAACGCTGATCTGTGTCTGGTCTGATTGAATTTGAGTATATATAGTTTTTAGTTGGTTCAAAATTAAGGTTTTGCTTTTTGAGTGGAAGAAGCTCTGACTGGTTATAATATATTATTAATTTTATTTTGGTTAAAGTAGATGTATGCGTTTAGCTGATGCGCAGAAAATGTATTTACATAGTCTGCTTTGGGTCGTAGAAAGGTCAACATCTGGTCTGTGTAGAAAATGTAGGAGGCACGACAGTCTATAACATTAAGTTGACAATAAAAACAGAGGCTATAGCAATAGTTTGTAAACAAAATCAGAGGCTGCAGAAATCGGTTTTGAATAAAATCCGTTGCTTTAGGAAAAGTTTGTGATTAAAATAAATGCTATAGCAGTGTGCCTCATAGGTGTGGAGGAAGAGAATAGCAGGTGAGACAGAATTATTGAAAAGCAAGAATTTAAAAACAATTTTAAAAAATTCATATGGTAAAAATAAATATTTCAAAATTTCAGTTATTATTATGGATTCCTTGTAATTGCATGCATGAGTCCCAGTATAAATAGTTCTAAATAATTACTAACCAATTTTACCATTGTTATTGTGGTGAACAGTCATGTAGAAGCAAGTAAGCCCGAGTGGCTTGCATCTAAAGAAATTTTAGCAATTCGCACATTCCCTTCCCTTTTTTTTGACAAGTGATAAAAAAAACAATTCTCTAACTTTGCCTTTGTTTTAAAAAAAAAAACCCTAAATATAACCTCTGCACCAACTTTCCTTACCAGGTTATAGATTTTAAAAACAATACTGTCTCCATTTCATAGTCAGTTGTCAACTTCAGCCATATGGTTTTTTATAGGAAAAATCAGATGTTTCTGTCCTTGCCCTCTGCCTTTCTTCAAGGAAGTAAAAAAAAAACCCTCTGAATTTACTAAAATCTGGTGTTGACTCTTGGTATGTTTATCAATCTATCATTCAACCCATTAAAGTGTTGCATCTCTCCTGGTATAGCTATCAAGCTATCCTTTCAACCCTTAAAGTGTCACAGTAGGTTGAGAATAAAACTAGAGGCTTAGCAAGAGTTTGATAAAGAAATGAGAAGCTATAGCAATAGAATAAAACAACAGATGAAAGAAGTAGATTGAGAATAAAAAGAGTGGTTGCAATAATCTGAGAATAAAAACAGGTATAGCAAGAGCAGTTTTGCAGAAATTGTGAATGAAACCAGAATCTATAGATTGAGAATAAAACAAGGCGCTATAGCAATAGTTTGAAAATAAAACCAGAGGTTATATAAATCTTTGTTACAACTTAATGAATACTTTTTGCTTTTAAAATCGTGATTTGTATGCACTAAATTCTTTCATTGGTTAGTTTTTACCATAAATCTTTTATTTCTTCATAGGTAATTCAAGAGACATCAGAATTGAAAAACAAAGTGTTGGAGGCTTTTAAAATGATGCTCGACTTTTATGGCATGAATCTTGATCGGCAAAATAATTTTCACCTTGTAAATCGGACAAGATTGATGAAACTTAATGATGCGTGAGTTAATCTCTGTTTATTTTTCTTAACATGTTTACATTGCCTGTAAATATTAAGACCATATTTTAATATTCCTATTGTTATATTAAGCATATGGTAGCGAGAGAAAGGAATAACAAGGTTTAGATTGAAACAACGTTTATGGCTGGTAGATAATACAAGAATATGGTTGGACATACGTGTAATGTCGGGGATTGAACCATTTCTTATGCTGGCATGGCCCGGGTCACAAGATATGGTTAGTGTATGTTTGCTTGATTGTGGTCGCAGTTGTAGGTCATCTTGTATGGAATAGATGTTGCTAGGGTTGACTGCAAAGTGAGTGCCTTGTAAGCGAGTCAAGGTAGAGCTGTTGTGTGGAATGGATATCGCTGTATTGACTGCAAAGGGAATGTCTTGAAAGCGAGTTGAGGTAGGTTCGAAGTAAGTTGAGGTAGGCTAGTTCTATAGAATGAAGGTAGCTGTGTTGACTTCGAAGGGTGCTTCCTAAGCGAGTCGAGGTAGAGCTGTTCTGTGGAACGGAGAGTAGCTGCGTTGACTTTGAAGAGTGCTTCGTAAACGAGTCGAAGTAGAGATGTTCTGTGGAATGGATGTTACTGGAGTCGACTGCAAAGGAAATGCCTTCTAAGCGAATCAAGGTATGTCAGGGTGGGCCAAGGTGGCGGTGGGTGTTGTTATCAATGGAGGCCTGTAGCTGGGAGGAATCAAGTTAGAGATTTTGAGTTGAAAACTGGATAGCTGAGGTTGTAGGTGGTAACGGTCATTGAAATGTGCAGTCATGTTGAGTAGTGGCAATGAAGGCAGTGACTGTGACGGTAGTAGTACTTTGCATGGTGGCCAGTCTGCCACTGTGTTAACATGGTTACGGGGTCATGGTGGCGGTAGCAGCAGCAGCCTGCGTGATGGCTGGCAGCCACACTGGCTATAACTGTCCCTTGTTCATCCTCAGAGCCTGCTTTTAAGCAGTTCTGGTAGTCCCAAGAGGTGTCTCTTTAACTAGCGGGAACATTTACGATTGGCCACTGCCAAAGTTCACTTTGTAGGTTGTATGTCGCTGTGCGGAGCCCAATGCACAGAAACGACTTTTGTTATTTTGACCCCTGCCCTCACAGCATGTAAAATGAATCAGAATGAGATCTAAATGCAACAGAGTATAACACTATCAAAGCATTTATCCTATTCCTACTAAATTAAAAATGTTGCGCATTACATTTTCTTTTGATTATTTAGAAAACATAAATGAAGAATGCACTATAATAATTAACCTTAACCTGAATTGCATATATTTATATTTAGATGGAGGATTCACAAAGGTTTGCTAGAATAAAATGCAAGATGATGCTGAAAAGTTCTTAACCAAAGAAAGAAAATCCCTTCTTAGGCATTCCAAGAAAAAAAAGATTGTAGAGTATACAGACACCATAATTGATGTAAACAGTCTAAATGACCAAAAATAGGTCATTGCACAACTGGCTCCACGTATATGTGCAGGTTGAAGAAAAGTTATAAAATTATAGCTTAAATTTGAATATTTTTCAATCAATTATTAGTATCTCTGGCAAGAATGAACAGATAAATTCAATGAAAAATAGCTCTTTCAATAATGTAAATCTAACAAGACAAGTGAGCCTGTCTAGCTCTCAATTCCAGTGTAAAATGTTTGTCAAAGTAGCTGCAGTATCAATCTTCCTTATTTATTTTTTTTTACTGTAGTTTATATAGATAGGAGGGAAAAAATAAATGTTTAAATTTAAAAAATAAAATAAATAAAAATAAAATAAAGGTAAGAGCAGAAAACAACTAAAAACTTTGAAAGACTAAAAAAAAATACCTTAAAAACACCCAAAAAACAATGCTAAAACCATTTTATTTACAGCTTAAAAGTATTATAATTAAGTTAAGTGAAATACTTGAATGATTTTAATATACACCCACACATATACGCATCGTTAAATCAGATATTTTCCTTAATTTCTTTCCTTGCTTGCTTGAAAGATTTTCTAAATTTTAATAAAAATTTACACATAATTTTTTACAGTTACATTATTTGAACTGAATGACAAAATTGAAAAAAAATTTTTTTTTTTATACAGTAAGGTTCATCTTGTACATGGCCCGGGGGCCACTCAAGGTAGAGAATTACATTAAGGGGTAGTTTATATGGATAGGAGGTGAAGATAATGGTTAACTCTAGACTTGGACTTGTTAAGATTGTAGTGATTAAGGAAACATCCTCTTGGGAGTCTGTTCCACAGAGCAGTGGTTCACAGACAGAAGCTGTTTTAGTGGAACTTACTTCTCACCGATGAAATACAGAGGGAATGTGGGTGGTTTGCTCCTATGTAAGTGGCATAGCAAGTCCTAGCCTTGATAGTTAGACCTGGTGGAACCATGGAATGTTGTTTATTCAAGCACTTTCCATGGTAGTAGTGATAGAGCAGTGAATGGCTCACCATGTTCCACCCGTGAGAGAAAGGTTGGTGGGTGGAAAATAATTCTTCTCCAACAAGGACTCGGAGACACTTTTGTACTCTGTTGAGACTGGAAAGTGAGGACTTGGCAGTTTCCAACCAAATATGGAAACAGTACTCTATTTTCGGCTTGATCTGCCTCTTATAAAGGATAGAGGATAGCATAAGGAGTCAAGTACTTACTAGTACAGGCAGCCAGTCAGAGACGCAACTGAGAGGTGATAAATAGAGTGTTACAAACTACTTGAGAGCAATTTATGGTTTTGTGATACCAGTCTTACTAATTAACCCATAGCTGGGGTGGAGAAAAGGTAGATTCATATCTTTCCTAAGGTTATTTGCATGCAAATGAATATAGCAAGCCCAGTGGGTATCGGAACTCAGCTCTCCGATTAACAATTCCAAGCTGTTATTCATTACACCACCTACACATCCAAGCTTATAGCATCTGGTATTCCCAAGTAGTCACCCATCTAGGTACTGACCAGGCTCAACAATGCTTAACTTTGGAGATCATACAGGAAACAGTGTTTTCATTCTAGGTTTAAATAATAATATTTTCTGGCTTTAAATAACCTGCAAAAAATAAATAAATCAATCAATCTTGACAGTGACTTGTATTTGATAAGAATGCCATAAAATTTTTATAATTCGGTAAACATTTTATATTTCTTTTCTTTCAGGAATTGCCATCATTACAAATATATTACAAGAATCTTGCATGCTCTCAAGCAACTTGGGCACAAAGAGTTATTGATGCCCTGGATGAAGTTTCTGGGTTCTCTTATTTTCTTTAATAATATTATTCCAAATGCAAGTAGCAGTTTTAAAATTCACTGGATAGATGTGTTGGAAAGCAAAGATCGAAAGGAAATGTACTATTTTATTCCCCAATAGCATTTAAAGATACCAGCAGCATTGTTACTTCCATACTGCCTTTCACAAGTGATAAACTTTGGGTGCAGGACAACTCAACACCGCCAGCTAATGTTCTTTTCCTTTTATGCATAAATTCAGCTTAACTTCATGTTTTTCTTTCTATTAGCTCCAATAGCAAATGTCATAAAAGACTGAAAAATTTCCTGCAATTACCACAGATAATTCATTAATAACCGACAAAATAATAGAATGATATTTCCAAAAGTAATTTTATACTTATATATAGAATCTTTGTTTCCTCTTTGGCAACCGTCTATCAAGATAATGGAGAATTCACCAGGTCTATTATAATTGCTTTGTGTGAAAACCACAACTGGCTCAATAGCTTTCCTCAGTCATCTCTGCTCTCTTTTCTCTTCCTAGAGGTTTTCATTACTCTCCCTGACATCTGAAGGCCAGCATTGAGAGCAAGCCTCCAGCTTGTTAGATATTTACACGCACGTACAAAGTAAATTATTTATAAAATGTATGAAATTTTATAACCAAGTTTTAAATTTTTTTCTTTGTTCTTATTAATATTTAATCTTACTATATATACATATAAACATAATAAATATATATATATATATATATATTGAAATGGATAAATTCTGTATTAGTTTTTTGACAGGTTGATTTTTTTAGCTTTCATAGTTAAATTCTATTTCTCGCCCCTCCTTCACTGTATAGACACAAACTCTGTCTACACCAGGGTTGATAAGACTGACAACCGATATCTTCATCTGCTGGAATAGGCTTTTTCCCATATGAGGTCATTTTGGATTTTATTGTTTATTTATTAACTATATGGCTTTGTATTAGTAAATAGATTGAGCTCTTTTTGTGGATCAGTTTTAATATTTTATATATATTATATTATATACCAATGGATTTGTTACCTTTACTATATACATACATACATACATATGTATATACATACATACATCTGTATATGCACATATATATATATATATATATATATATATAGGATTAATACAACTATAAAATTTGACATTTAGCTGTTTGATGTTATAACATTTATAAAATTTAATTTCTTTGTTTGTATTTTCTATTTTAAATGAAAAAAAAATTATATTAAAATGTTGATCAGAACAACCCCGTGAAAAATAGATGACAGTAATTTTGTATTTTCATAAGTTTTTTCTATGTTTTTCTTTAAATAAAATTATTTTTAAAGATGATAAATAGTTCTTAGTTGTTTTTCAGTTTTACTTAAATGTGTAAATATATTTCTGAAATAAAATTGCATGCAACTTATATTTGCAATATTTTTTTGGTCAATGACATTCTTCTTCTTCTTCACAGCCTCTGAACGTTCTATGTTGGACATAAGCTTTTCCTAGATTCTGTTCATGAGGAGGAATGGGCCATTATCCTACCACACTGACCCCAATGCTTGTTGGTAGGGATAAATGTAACACTAGGGCAGGTTGATTTTTCATTATGCTTAGAAAATCAACATGGCGCTTGGTGTAGAAGCTGGGATCTGATGTAATAAGTCCTGATACCAAAGATTAGATTCATAGCTTTTACCAATTTTTGAGAATTTAGATTTAAAGATCATCTGAAAAAAAATGTACAGAAATATCTAATTTCTGCAGGTTTTTGCTTACAAACTGACATCAAAATTTTATTATTTCAAGAATAAATCCAAATAAAGTTGATATTTTTGTATTAGATGCATTGAATGAAAAATATATTTAAAGCAGAATTGTAATTATGAATCACCACAAGTAATATAGGCAATTTTTTACTGTATTCAATAAGTGTAAAAACTGTACAATATTGCAAAAATGGCTAATCAATGAATAAGATCTTACACCATTTGTTAGGTCATAATTAATAAAAAGAAAATGTAGATGAAAGTTTATATAACACCATAATACTGCTGGACAAAAATTATAAATTATAAGACAAAATGTTTTAAATTTACATTGTTTATTTTATTTTCTATTTTTTAGAAGTGGCGGTTACATTTAACTAGTTCGACAATAAAAGAGTGAGTCCTAGATGCCAATCTAATAGCATGCTTAAACTTACATAGACTGGGCAGCAGGGACAAAAGCTCATCAGTTGCCATGAAAATATTTGTAGAAAAGACAGAGGCAAGCCACATCATGTTGGTGAGAAAGTGACTGAAGTTGAGATGCCAAGTCAGGATCGATTACATTGCAGATCATTCTTTGGATTTTGTCAAGAACCTTGAGATGAGTAGCAGAATCACCAGACCAGATATGTCAACAGTATTCTATGCATGGACGAATGGTAAATTTGTAAATGTGCATGATGGACTCTGATGAGAAAAACTTTCTGGCACGACAGAGTGACCCAACTTTCCTTGCAGTAGATGCAGCTATTGATTCAATCTAACCGTTCCACTTCAAATCAGATTAAAACACGAGGCCAAGAATGTGCAGTGTGTTGCTCTTCATGAGTCGAGCATCAGCCATGCTGATGGCAAGAAGGAAAGTTTCTCTTTGGTGGTTAAATGAGAGCGATTTAGCATTGGAGGCATTAAAATTTACAAGCCATTCCCTACCCCAGTTAACCACAGATTGGAGGTCCTTTTCAAAAGCAACAGCCAAGTTAACTTTGTCAGCTCTGACAGAATAGCTATTGAGACAGGAGTAAGTGGTAGTGTTATTTGCATAAATGCTTACTTGGGAACTGATGACATCAAGAAGATCTTAGATGAAGATCAGAAACAGTGTAGGATCCAGGATAGAGTTTTGTATTCGTGAGAAAGGATCTGGAAGTGAACACATTCAAAATGACCTTCATTTCATGATTTGATAGGAATGATTAGATTAAATCAAACAATCATCCAGTAATACTATAGTCCTAGAGCTTACGTAAAAGACCATTGTGACAAACCTGTCAAACACTTTTGAGATATCTAGAGCCCACAGCTTGAGCTTTGCTGTTATTATCAAGAGTTTGATATACATATTCAATGATGGCCATTAGTATATCAGTGGTAGACCTGGCAGAACGGAAGCCATATTGTTTGTCAGAGAGTAGGTTGTGAAAAGTAATATGCTTAACCACTTCAGCATTGATTAAAGTCTCGAATACTTTGCCAAAAAGTGGTAGGAGACTTATAGAGTGATAGAGGGGTCAGAAGGTTCTCCAGAGTTCTTAAAAACAGGACCTACAAAGGAAGATTTCCAACAAGCTGGAAAGCAGGAAGCAGCAAAGGAAATAGTTGTAGGGTTTGGAGAGAACTGGAATCGGCTCTAGATCACAATTCTTCAGGACGATGACTGAGATCCCATCACCTATGTTTGCCTTATAGGAGTCTAACTTAGATATAATGTCCAAGACCAGTAACAGAGTTATGCACATATCACTCAGTAGAGCCTCTGTTCTAGGAGGGAAATCAGTGTTGATTTTTGAATTGGAAGAGAATTTCCGAGCAAAGCATTCAACCTTATCTGCTGTAGATGTCAAAGGTGACTTTGAATTGATTGAATAGAGGAGAGATTGAAGGTTTGCTGTTATTCAGCACACTCTAGCAGAGTTACTAATAATCTCTAGAATTGAACTTGTGAGATGCTATACATTGTTTCATTCTCTCAACAAACAGTAACTTCACTTCTTTGAGGACACGCTTGCACTTGTTACAAGCAGAGGCAAAGTGATGTCTGTTGCAATCATACATGTCATTTTGGTACAGTTGGAAAAAGTGATTCCTGTGGGCTATAGTGGCTGAGCATGCCAGTGAGAACCAAGGAGATGAATGCAGTTTAACTTGGTATATCCTTGTTGGAATTAAAGCATTGATGCCAGCTTTCACCCAGCAGGAGACCACAGACATGCATTTATGAACAGGATGATTAAAAACTGCATTCCAATATACAATTGTTGGTTATGGAATTTATTATCCTTTTTTATTTCAAACCAACTAACTGCATATATTTCAATTATAAATTTTATAAGGCTGTACATTTTGTCATTGAGTTCTGGTGGATGGGCACGTCTGGTCCATAAACACATTAAACTGATGGCTAAAGTTAACCATCGTGCCTGGTTTCGAGACAGGCAGTAAATCTAGGATTCACTTTCCCTCAAGAAATTCCTGCTGCATATTCTCTGGTTACCACTTAAAAATCTTTCATTGTCCCTGCAGTAAGATATAAGCTATTTATAGGGCGATTGATAGTGTTGAATTCTACCTGGGGGAAAATTATGACAATCATTTCTGTAAAATTTTCCCTAGAGGATCAGTAAAAATAGTAGAACTTCTTGCAGTTCCATTAATGTACTTAAAAACAGCTCTAAATGAAAGTTCATTTTGATGAAGTGATCAGCCAATGGTGTTCAACATTCTTTTAAGTTTTTTCTTCAGATATGTAACAAGCCCTGCCTCACAACTAGTGTTTGTACTGGTATTGTCCACAAGCCTTGACTTGCAACCAGTATTTATACTAGAATTGTCCACAAGAACTGCCTTAATGGAATTTAAACTGTTGAATTCTTCTAAAACAGCAGCACCATTCTCTGCTAGAACAACACCAGTTTCACTAACGTTAGGGATAACTCTGTGAGTTAGATATCTACTTTCTGTGTCCTTTGTGTTGGTTTTCTTCAGTCCTTCCCTGTTAGTTATTTTGGGAAAAGCATTTCATTTTCAAACAAGTTTTTTATTTGTTTTTTAATATACTAACTAAGAAACTGAGGCACCTTGAAGTACCTGAGTGGCGGCTAACACCTCTACCAGACATATATGTTGACAGTTGAACTCATTTCAACGTCAGAAGGGCATAAAAAGATTCAAGATTGATGTATAAACATGCCTGTAGCTGGTTTTTGAATGTTATGTTTATTTGTCCATGTCTAAAAGAAAGAGACTTTCAGCAAAAATGTATATACATATATGCTGGGAAAGGGGTTAATTTATTTTGCAGTTTCCCCCTGTAATTTCTTTGTATTGCAAAGTGTCCTCATCATCTCTGCATTTAATACCAATGCAGTTGATATTTTCATGCTTTTAATGGGTGCTTAATTTTACTCTAGACTTTTCCCTGTCTATTTTTGACTTATCAATGATAATGTCCAGTAAGTTAAGGCTTGAAGAAAGCCCATATATTGTAGGTTTAATAAAAAGGCATTAGCAGACTGTATCCCAAATGTTGGAAGATAGATCACCCTTAATAAGTTCCATGACATATCTAGAGACTACATTCCCTTAGACTGTCTCCCTGGCTCAAAACTGTGATTGTTTGTTTCTTCACTGGAGGACATTGTTGGAAAAATATCCATTGTATCAGGAACATGTGTAGAATCATGTTGCTATGATTCAATCTGCCTGTCTATTCTCTCGCCATTTCAGCAGCACTTTTTTATATTTTTTGACAGAATCTTTGCCAATAGTTCCAAGTTGGAAATTGCTTTTTGGTCCTGTTTTCTCTCTCTGAGATTTTAAATATTCCCTTTCTTCCGAAATTTCAAAATATGTTTAAGTTTAAAAACAGATCTATTATACATGATAGATATGAAGGAAAATTTTTAATCATGCTGTTCATAAATGTGTGTCTGAGGTCACAATATTATTTACCAGAGATGGGAAGATTATCAAAAGTAACTTTACCCTATTTTAATAAAATTTCAAAGGTAAATTTGAAATAATAAAAATAGAAAGAAAGAAACAAGATGACATGGAAATATAGTTTCTTTCATGGAAATAAACAAACAATATTTTGAATAAATGCCAGTCACTTCAAAAATCCAAAATTATGTAGATTAAACAAAATGTTTATTTTCTCATTAAAATAATTAAGTCTGTTGTATAAAAATTACAAAAGAGCTAATAAATTTTACAGTGCTAAATGATCAGTGGTTGAGCTGTTGATATCGAATGTAATAAAAAAAAAGTCAATTGATTTTTATGGTGAGAACTTAGATTATAACCATCAAAACAATGTTCTGCGACAAGATTGATAAACAAAATATATTTATTTTACAACTGCTGATTTAATTTTTTTTTTTTTTTTTTTTGAGAATTAGTTTAATTTTTTCCACTGAAAAATAACAAAACCTAAATTCCATACAAGAAAAAAAGGAATCGATTTTCATTGCTGGCCACTGTTGTATACTCCCTCTCTTTGGGGGAGTCTCTTGGCCACTGCGCCAAATAAGCAAAATGTTGTATAGCCTACTCATTCTGGGGGTCTCTTAGTTGACGGTCTTGAGGTGATCATAATAAAGTTGTCTTCCTCTCTTTCTTCTCTCAGCCAGGTGATCACTAGTTGGTTTTTAGTTCAGAGGTAAAATGAGAACTTCAACAAAATGAATTTTGACTTGCTACTTTATTAAACACATTGACATGTACATTTTTAACTAGCCAGTGGGCTTGCTCTATCACCCCCACCAAGGTGCAAGTTCCATACATGAAAATAACACATCTGCATTCTTCAACATGTCAAACTTAACTCCCTGAAATCACTTTCTATCTCTTTAACATTCCCACATTTGGCTCAGCCAATCAAAATCGACATCCCTATTTTGTCTACCATCTGACCTTAAAGGTGAGCCTCAGAAGGTCTGAGTCAAAATACACTGCCACTAAAAAATAATAGTCTGAAACTATTATTTAACAGCCACAATTTAAATACATTATATCATAATTGTATTTAATCTCTAATTTGCCTTTATAAAGTGAATATTTTATATTATTCATAATTCTGATTTATTTCACTTTGATTTATTGAGAATGAGGTAAATGTTGCAATTGGAAAACATAACATATACATATTTGTTTTGCATAAGGATACAGAATCTTTTGGTAGTTAAAACCTAAGCTTAATATTTAAACTCATTTCTTCAAAAAATGGTAAAAATATTTTGTTATCAAGTCAAACCACAACTTTCAAATTGAGTGTAATACCACAGTTCCAAATGCTCTAATGTGACATGCTTGGGCAATCATGTCTCTTTATGATTCATTATCGCCCAAGAGTATTTGCATATAAATGAATGTAACACCCATGATGTTTTATCATCACTGATTGAACCCTGAACTATCATCAATTGATGAAGGGATGTTTCTCCAGGGAGGCCCCACGCCTTGAGAACAGGGCCTCTCTGAAGGTACATGGAACTTAAACTCAACCCAGACCTAAAGTGGAACTCATACATATGATCCATCACTAAAGATGCTGGTATAATGGTTGATTCACTGTGCCACCCTAGTAAGTACCTGATGCCTCCTGCTATCCCCTACCATTGCAAGAGCCAGGTCAGGTAGAAAATGGAGTACTGTTGCTATCTATGGCCTGGAGTTGCACAGTCTTCACTTTCCAGTCCATATAGAGTCCAAAAGTATCTCGGAGTCCTTGTGGGCGACAAATTATTTTCCACCCAACAACACCTTTCTAACAGATGAATCATCATACGCCTCTCACTACGCTATCCCTATTTCCATGGAAAGTGCTCAGACGAACTAAATTCCTTAGTTCTGCCAGTTCTAACCTTCACGGTTAAGACATGCCATGCGACTACACACATTGTAGCAAACCACCCTCATTCCCTTCTTATTCCTTCCACAGTGAGATGTAAGTTCCACTCAATAAGATTCTTCCCACAAGCCTCTGTTTTGTGAAACTGACTCCCAAGAGGATGCTTCCCCAATCAGTACAATCTTAACATGTTCAGGTCTAGGGTTAACCATTATCTTCCCCACATATCTGCATAAACTGTGTCACTTAATTTGTAACCCTCTACTTCAAGTGACTCCCTGGCCTTGTGCAAGGTGAACATCACAGTAAAAAAAAAAATTAAACTCTGATTTCTCATTCTGAGTACCATTACACCACCCACATATCTATGCTTACAGCACCTGGTATTCCCAAGCGGTCATGTACCATGTCTGGCCAGATTTGATACTGTTTAACTTCAGTGATTAAACTAGAACCTGTGTTTCAATATGATATGGCTGTAAACCATTTAGTGGTATTCAGAGACCCACAATTAAGTCCTTTAAAACACATTTAAAGTATTGTTCCATCCTTCCTAAAGATCTGAAATTGTTATTTTGCTAATAATTCTTAACCTAAATTCAGTAAACAAAAGTTGGAATACTTGAACCTTCATGCCTACAGAAAAACATAGTGTCAAATGGGTAGTTTTTCCCTTGACACTGCTATTATTTTAACTACCTTCACTCCTTGGTTATGTTTATTATTTTAAAAAGCGATGATCAGAATTGTAATAAAGCCTAAATATATGAAAGTCAATTTATAGATTTTTTGTTCTTGAGAATTTATAACAAAAATATTAAACACTATTTATTTATGAGATTGTTTATTTACAAGAATAATTTTATATTTACAACATTCTGAAAACTAATACAATTAAAACTAATGCAATGCAATATTTATCATTTACCAATTTATAAAGAAATAAATATGAAAACAATTTTTTATTGATAAATTTGTAAACATTTACTAAATTATTAAAATATGGGAACTAACTATAAGGAAATTCTTATTATTTACCATTTTGTAAAGTTCAGATTGATAGCCTATGTTGTGCTAACCATTCCAATAAACAATATAATAGTGTATATAAACAATCCAATAAATAAATAGTGTTTATTATTTTTGTCGTTAATTCTCAAGAACAATGTTTAGATTTTGTTACAATTTTAAGAATTGCTTTTTAAAACAATAAACATTGTTGAGGAGTAAAGGTAGTTAAAATAATAGCAGTGTTAATGGAAAAACCATCTTTTTGATACTTTGTTATTTTGCAGGCACAAAGTTTTGCAGCTCAGAAGTTTTCTATTAATTTTGAATTTTACTGATTCAAGGCAAATGCATTCTTAATTTTATGTCAATATTTATATGCATTATACTTTGCCCAAGTAGGATGTTAGAAAATGAATTCAGTAAAAGCACAAAAACAGAAAGGGGTGTAAGACAAAGATGTGTCTTTTCACTGGACTTATTCAAACATTCCAGTGAAGTGATTCTGAGAGAATTAAAAATTCAGTCAAGATTCATTATTGGCAGCCACAACCTTATCAACATAAGCTATACAGCTGACATAGTGTTAATGGCATACACAGAAAGGAAAGTAGATGAGCTCCTGCAGAAGATAATAAAGGAAAGGGAGAATAAAGGACTAAGCATCAGTTGTAAGAAAATAGAATATACAGTTGTCCAGAAAAGGAGCATTCCAAGATTTGAACTATGAATTGGAGATACTACTGCTTCTGCTAAATCTTGTGCCATAAAGGTGTTGAGTCCACAAGAGTGACCTTACCCCTCCAGCTCTCACTGTCTTGACAGAGCATCAGAACAGCCTCTAGCACCAAACAGATTTGCTGGATGTCTTGGCAGTCGATGTCCTTCCAGTTACTGTGGTGTGCCACGAGATCTTCTTCAGTCTGTAAATGGCAAATTGAACTGGTAGATGACTCTGGTGGGCAAGGGTCAAGTTGCTGCAGAACATAATTGTGTAAACATTAAATTGGAAATTACCAAAATCAAAATAACTGAGAGTAATGAAAGATAGGAAATTGTGGAGAACTATGATCATACATGTACTGAAGGATAGAAATAAATGTGGAATGAAGGTGAATGAAGTTGTCTAGATTGTACATCTAGACCAGTGTTTCTCAACCAGTGCACCTGGGCACACTAATGACCCTGAAAGATAGCCAGATGCACCCCAAGTTAACAGAAAAGTGATTTATGAATTATTTTTATATTTAAAAAATCTTTATTTTTAAAAAGCTAGAGACATCAAGGACATGGCTTCCTTGTCTAAGTAAAGTTTTATCATTTGATATTTTAAACTGGATGCTACATTCCTTAATCCATAAGAATGAGTGGATAATCCTTTCTCTTTTGTCTTCCTCAAATCAGTCACTATTGGCCTAAAAAATAGCAGATTCTTCATAAATTCTTTCAAATGAAAACTGTACCACTGTGACTATCCCACAGCGCTGGATCAGCCTTCCGAAAACCAGACCACAAAGGTCCTATGTCTCTGTGAATTTGATCTCAAGGAAGCCACGTGGGTTTTTCGCTAGGTGTCTCTCCGCCAAGTTGAACCAATCCGGACGCGGACACACAATTGGGTAAACAAAACGGCACCAAATATAAATAGAACAACGTCTGAGTAAGTTGTAGAAAAGAAAGACTTTATATACAGAAGAATTCGGAGTACAATCACCAATTGTCTTCTTCCCAACCTCTGTTCCTAATTGGAACGGAAGTTTCGACTAATTACTTTAAGGGGTGATTTTCAAGTTTTCTGGTTGGTGGCATTTCTTCATTCCAGTCGGAGTTCTTGGTTGGTGGCAATTCTAAGTGTCTTTGTTTTTCTTCACACCGAAGCCTCACAGAAATTGACGAAGACTGTCTCTGATTGTTGCAGAGGTTGGCGGTATTTCTTCACTCCGGTTGGCTATTCTCCAGCTCTAACTGAGATGCAACTCGACTGTACTGCAACTGCACTGCTCTGCACTGCCTTCTTCGTTACCCCCTTGGGGCTCTGTATTTATGCTTGTCCATTCTTTACTGGGATAGGGACGACAGTCATTGGGGTGTCTATGTGAACCTCATCTCAGAC
This sequence comes from Acanthosepion esculentum, assembly GCA_964036315.1. NCBI lineage: Eukaryota > Metazoa > Mollusca > Cephalopoda > Sepiida > Sepiidae > Acanthosepion > Acanthosepion esculentum. The sequence goes on along the minus strand of OZ038501.1, from coordinate 9,347,866 downwards.
CCTTGTTAGCCAATGAAATCACAGCTTCAGTTCTCTCTTTTCTTTTTTTCTTTTCCTGGCCCCTCCTGAGCCTTGGTCTTGTCGGCCAATGAAATTACGGCTTCATTTCTTTCTGTCTTCTTCCCTCGTGACACAGCCAATGAGATAGCATTATCTCTATGACATCATTCTTTTCGTCTTCTTCCCTCGTGACACAGCCAATTGGATAGTGTCGTCTTCATGACATCACTCCTTTTCTTGGGCCCCTTCTTTCTTTCCAAAATACCAATTTAGTTTCCCAGGAAAATTCATTTTTTTTTCATATTTCACCAATTAGCATAACCTTTGAACCTGCCATAGATAACCGAATAAGCCATTTCCTTATGACACACTTTATACATGCGTTTTGGCTTTGTTCAAATTTAGAATTTCCAAACTACCTGGCCTGTTCAAAACCTGTTAGCAAAATTCACTTCCAACTCATTCCGTTGGGGGTCAGAGGGCATCCATTGTTCTGTGTTGACACATTTTTTTTTTTTTCCTTTGGTTTACAATCCACAGCCGGAAAATGCTTTCTTCTTGATTAAACAATAAATGTATTTTTTTTTCTTCTATCTTACCAGTCCTGTTTCATAGCTGTCGTCAACAGTTGATTGACCCCACAACCTCATCCGATATGACTGTTTTACTTTGAGAATACCATGACTCTTGTGATAATTTTACCTGCACCTAATTCCGGTTCAATTATAACTCCCTTCATTAAAAAAAAAATATTGTCTTTTTTTTCTCTGCTCATATTGGAAACAGAATAAAACATCACCTAATATAATTTTCTTCCGTTTGGTCTCTAATAATCAATAGTATAAACTAATGCAATTTCTTCCGTTTGGTCATGCTAAATATTGTTACACCACTTAAATATACAATGAAATGTCTTAAAAATAAATGCTTATTTCAGGAGACTTCTTTATTATTTTCCTACTTTCAAATATCATGACCAATTTTTCCTTATTAAACCAACTACCATTAAATCAAGAATAAATAGTTGTGTCAGCAATATAGATATCAAGTTGAAAACTGATGACATCAGGAAGGTTGTTGATGAAATTTAACATAGTTTCAAGGATAGAAGTTGGAAGACACCTGTATTAATGCAAAAAGATCTAGAAGAATGGCCATTCAAGACAAATTTCCTTTTTGCAATTTGATAAAGATCTGTCCAAAAATAGCATAACCTTTCAACTTGTGAAGAAAATCCAAATCTTGTCAAATGCTTTTGAAATATCCAAAGCAACAGCCCTAGGTAGGTTCACCATTATAATGCAAATGCATTGCTAATGGTTTTACTATAAAAATACATTGAAAATCATGAAAAAAGGAATTGTCTATGGCCAGGAATGAATGCAAGCATTACTGATAGGACTATTATATACATAGTGTAAACAATTTATCAAGTGATGAAACTTCTCTCTAGTAATCATCTGAGAGACACCTTTCTGCTTTCCATCAGCATGGCTGATGTTAACATCCAGGTGAGTTACTCATTGCTCCATCTTGAGCTAACATTCTTGGCTGACATGAAATGAAAAGATTATATTAAATCTATTGTTAGGTCTGCTGCTAAGAAAATTGGTTCACCGAGTCATGCTAGACAATTTTTCTCTCCTGAATCTATTTGTTTGACATATTTATAAGTCTCCCATTTGTCCATGCTTTGAATATTACTGCCACATATGGTCTGGTGCTCCTGCTGTATATTTAGAGATTATTGATGAAATCAAAAGAAAAATCAGCAATATTATTGCTCTTGACCTGGTATCTCGGCTTGAGTCACTTTCCCAGCACCATGATGTAGATTCCCTGTGCCCTTTTTAAAAATACTTTTCTGGTAATTGTTTGAATGAACTCTTCACTATGGTACCTAGATGTTCGGAATTTACATACAGTACTAGATTGACAGCAAAGTTTCATCAATTCACAGTTATGGCTGGATATAACCATGCTAACATGCTTTATGCTAAGTTTCTTTTCTTTTACTTCTCACTTGTGGAACTCTCTTCTGGTTTCATGCATTCCAATGAACTTCGATCTTCAAAAAATTAAATGCAATGGCAATCTTTATCTACTGTCTTCTTGATTACACGTCTATTGTTCTCTCTCCTTAATAATGTTTCTCTCATTCTTTCACACTCAGTAAGTCCATGTGTAAATGCAATGGCAATCTTTATCTACTGTTTTCTTGATTACTCTTCTATTGTTCCCTCTTAACTTTTAGAAGGCACCTTATGTGCCATTTGGTGTTACATTTTCCATTTTCTGTTAAAACACTTCCTAGATATTTAAATTTTTGCACTTGCTTAATTTCGGTATCTCCAATTTGTAATTCACATGTTCGACTGTTTCTTTTGTTGAAAACCATGCATTCTATCTTCTTATAGTTAATGTTTAGTCATTTCTTCCTACTTACATTTACTACCTCCTCTAAAAGTTCTTGCATTTTCCTTTCTATGTCTGCTATCAACACAATCGTATCTTCACATTGCTAAGATTGTGGCTGCCATAATGAATCCTGGTAGGACTTCTAATTCTTTCAGAATTACTTCACTGTAAAGGTTGAAAAGAAAACGCACCTTTGTCTTACACTCCTTATAAAATGCATTAAAATAACAAAATATGAACTTCAGTGTTAAGTATAAGTGTCCTTTTTGCTACCATTTTCTTAAAACCTTTGTCATTGCTCATGTTTGGTTCATGATGTTCTCAGTATCCTTCTGTAGAACCACATTTCTGTTGCTTCAAGTCTTTTCTTCATACAGGAGGACTGATACTATGGAACTGTTCAGTACTCTTTTTTTTGATTCTAATGTAATTTTCCTGTTTCTAAATAGTTTCCTTAGCTTTTTGGAGTACATCTTTTACAATCCCTATGTGACTTTGGATTTCACTTTTGCACTTTTTGTCTTCTCTTAAAACACTTAACAGATATTTAAAGTTTTGTAATTGTTTGATTTTGGTAACACCAGTTTGTAATTTGCATGTTGGGCTCTTCCTTTTGCTACAAAAGTCATGCATTCTATTTTCTTGCAATTAATTCTTACTCCTTTCTTCTTGCTATCCTTTACAGCCTTCTGTAGGAGTTCCTGTAGTTTCCTTTCTTTGTCTACTATCAACACTGTGTCATCTGCATATCTTACGATGCTCATTTTCTATCTTCATGTAGGTAGTTTGCTCCAAGTATAAGTTCTATATTATTCTAAAATCTGTCCCAAATAAATCAAACTAACAGTTCCTTGAGATGTTTTGAACATCAAAAGCAAGAATATAATTTAGACATATGACCGAGACCCTCATACATTTTTTCACCAAGGGAGACAGCTTCAGTGTGAACAAAAACAGGGAAACGCCCAGTGTGTTCACAAAGGAACAGAACATGAAATATCACTGAGAGTGGAGAAATTTCCACATCGTCATTCTAAACATGTTTTCCATTTTTGAAATGTATTAGAGTCATTTCATATAGAAACATTATGAGCACTTTATTCTGTTTTAAATGGTTAAAAAAGAGTTTTTTTAATGATTTTACTCCAAGCAAGGTGGGAATGTCATTAGTACACAGGGGTTTACAGAGAATGAAAGTGAAAATGAAGACTGAGGAGAGGGCGAAAAATGAATGGGATTCAAGAAGATAGATGTTGATGTATATTGCATTTAAATTTTTGAATATTGTAATTATCAAAGAAGCAAATAAATGGAAGGACAGTTCCACAGGTGGGAAGTGTGAGAAAAGAAACTACTGGAGTAGAAGTGGCAGTTGCAATTAGCTATTTCATGAGTAAAATGGCAAGATCTAGATGGCAATCTAGTAGCAGGCTTAAATTCATGTAGTTGTGGCACCAGGGAAAAAATTTGTCAGAGCAGTTGCCATGAAAATATATGTAGGAAGCCACATCACATTGGTGAGAAAGTGACTGAAGTCAAGATGTCTGGGTCAGGATCAATTACATTACAGATCCTTCTTTGGATTTTGTCAAGAATATTGAGATGTACAGCAGGAGCACCAAACCAGATGTGGTAACATTATTCAATGCAAGAGTGAATGGTAGATTTGTAAATGTGCAAGATGGATTCTGATAAGAAAAAATTTCTGGTACAACACAGTGACCTAACAGTGACCTAACTTTCCTTGCAATAGATACAGCTATTGATTCAATGTAGTTGCTCCACTTCAAGTCAGTGAAAACATGAGGCCAAGAAAGCACAGTGCATTGCTCTCCTGGAGTCTAGTATCAGCAGAGCTGATGGCATGCAGAAAACGTTTGATATGGTGAGTAAATGAAAGCAGTTTTGTTTTGGAGGTGCTAATTACGGAAATGTTGTGTTTTCAGCATCATCAGGTATATTCAGCTGCATGTGTGATCAATTTTTTTTTTTTATGACAGTAATTTCTACTGGGGTCATGAATTTTTCTTTGGTTCTTAGGTTTGGCAATGAAAGACAAAGAGTAGTAGCCATGTTTGAATTTTATTAGGTCTGTTGGCAAAAGAAAAATTATAAAAAATGTAGAAATTCACTTTCATCATATATTTAGATTTTATGTCAATGGAAAAACCATCCTTTTGGCACAGTTTTTATTTTAATGTATGAAAGTTCAAGTTTGCTACTTGGATAATTTCTCTACTACACTATTCTGTGGCATTCTTAGATTGGAATAACATGGAAATAAAAGACATGGACAGAACACGTAAGTTGGTAAAAATGCATCAGTAAATCATTATTATATCCAAAACATGTTTACAATCTAAAAATATTTTCTGGATTTAAATAACCTGCTAGTAAAGCCATTAAAAAAAAACAAAAAACACACAAATTGACCGAGTGGGTAGAATCACCCTCATTTTCTCTGTATTCCAAATTTAAGGAAAAAATTCTATTCAAACAAATTTATTACAACAACTGCTATTTTGTGGGACAGTTTTCTGCATAGCTTAACTTAATTAGACTTTTAACCTAACTAGAAAACTACAATCTTAGTTTCTCTAAGTCATAATTAGTTATATTCCTTATTAACATAATCTTCAATTCTAATTACCTCCCCTTACACATTTCATTCATCATAACCATTTCAGTAGCAATGATGGGCAGTGATAGAAAATTAATGTCACAAGATATGGGATTTCTCAGTCCACACAGATCATGTTATAGAAGCATGGAGACCCAACTATATTGTTATACATAAGGAGAATAGCAAGTGTCAAATTATTGATATAAGAGTGAATTCGATAAGAAATTGAAAAGATTGAAAAATACCAGGATCTGGCTTGGGAGCTGAAGAAGCTATGAAACATGAATGTAGAACTAACTCCTGTTGCAATGGGAGCACTAGGAATACCACATCGAAAACTGAAAAAGCGCTTAGGGAAAATTGGAATTAAGATCAAGATTGTAGGGCTCCAGAAAACTGCCATCATTTACTCTCCAAGCAAGGAATCTCCAAAAAATTCTAAAGTTGTGAGAAGTCTTGTTGACACCATGAGTCAAGAACAGAATTTTCATTTACTCAATGTGCAACACCAATATAGAAATACTATTATTATTCCTATTACATTGATTTATTATGAAGATTAATACATTGTTAATATATTATATTTATTATTTATTTATACATTAAAATTGCTATTTCATTTATAGATTTGTCATGAATGACAGACTTTGTTTATTTTTAGTATCATCATAACATTTGTAAGGGAGACAAGGTATTTTCAAATATTTATGAGAAGTGTTTCCCTTCCTAAAGTTTACATTGCCTTATTTATTTTTACTTTCCATTCTGTATAACCATTTATTTTTTATTAACATTTAAACTGGTTTTAACAGCAACAATTAAACTGGGCTTATAAATATTATTTATTTTATTTCTTGAATACTTCATTCCTATTATTATTAATAGCTATGTAATATTGTTTTACACTATGACTTTATGAATTTCAGGGCAATGAATTTAAAGGATTGAACTGGTTAGATGTTACCATAAGTTCTATGCTAAGAGTTTCTTTTCTTGCACTTCTCGTTTATGGAATTCTCTTCTGGTTTCTTGCTTTCTATACAACTTCGATCATATATCAAAAATTTAGATGCAATGTCAATCGTTATGTTCTGTCTCTTCAATTCCTGTTCTTGTCTTCTCCCTTTAACAATGTTTTTTCTTTATCTTAGATTCTTTCACACTCAGTAGCCCCTTGCATCTTAGTGGCTTTATTGCCTTACTTGGGGTGAAATGATTAAAATAAAATATTGATATTAATCATATATTCATATCATATAGTCATATATTGATAAATCATATATTCAAGAATATTGATATTAATCATATATTCAGAGGATATGGAATAATGTTATATAATGAAAATGTCATATATTGATAAATCATATATTCAAGACTATTGATATCAATTGTCATATTACAAGATGTCACAGTAGTAAGTGAAAATTCATATAAAATTTAATTTATATTTTTAAAGAGAAGCTTAATCTTCTTTGTGGATTGAGACATTACAAAATATTGCAAGATACCAAGTGAGGCTCATAGACTTTTGCAACTCACTCACTTTTATCTTGTGATTATCCAGCAAAGAGGGGATGCACAATAAATGATTGGAAAGAGGCGGAAACTTTAACAATAACAAAACTGTTTTCTTCTTCAAATTATTCTTTGA
>OZ038501.1:9323674-9336174 GCA_964036315.1 Acanthosepion esculentum | reverse complement strand
TGATTTGCCTGTGGGAGAATCTCCAGTATACAACTAGATAAAGAGAAGAAAAATAAAAGGTGAAAACTGCCAAGTTGAGAGACTGAACTCATGTCTCCAAATGAACAATGTGAAAATGTCATTTTTTTATAGATAAATCCATTAGGTCAGTTTTGTTTACTGTCTAGAAATTGAGTTATTAAAAGAAAGAGGCAGTATTTGCAGATTTCAAATAGGACTAATTCAATGGCTTCTGGCTGTAAAGAAGAAAACGGTGTCTTACCTTGTCATTCAAAATGGTCCCACAAAAACTACCCACTCAGGTGAGGTTAGTATTAGTATACTATATAGACATAAAAGTCTTTAATTCCTGGCCAATTGTAAGCATTCATATCTTGTAGAATGCTTTAAAAATTCCTGCATTTGTCACCAGGTGAAGTGTTGTAATTTTTTTGCAGTGCATTAGCTGAATGAAGATCACAGATTTTGTGTGCTATGGATTTTGTCTTCCATCTTTTCTGCTTGTGGCCCAATTTTTTTCTAAAATAGTTTTACATTTCCAATTGCTTCTGGGAGTTGGTGTTCAAACTAAGGTAAAAGTTTGGAATGCTGATTCTCTTGGTAAACTTACAAACACTATTTAAAAGCTTAGCATTTCACAATATTCCCCTTATTTTTCCTCCTTGTTCCATACTAGGATAACATTTGGTAAATAACAAGTTTCTATGCTTCTTTCGGAGCATATTTTGTCATTAATCTATTTAGAAATAATTCAAATTGCTTTGCTTGAGTAGGGGTAAATGATTAAAAAAAAATTACTTGTTATTGTAATCCAACTACTAATACTACCATGGCCTCCACACCAAGCAACTTTGCTTGTTTCTACATGTTGTTCCCACTTAATAGATTTTAAAATTTCCTTACTTCTGCTTCTTCATCCCTGAGAACAGACGCTTCTGGGTTCACTCCATGCATTCGGTTGGGAAACAACCTACAAAAGAAAGAGAAAAGATGAAAAAAAATTATTTGAAAGAAATATTTTAATCTTTTTCAATTAACTTGATAAAAAACAATGTTTCCGTGTTGAAATGTTTATGTTGTTATTAAAAGGAAAGACTAAAATATTTTTGATTATTTTATTAAATTTTCTAATGCTTTCAAGTATGTTTGAAATTTTGGTTAAAAATTTTCTTTTTCTGGTGTAAGTCGTGGCAGCAAAGATTAGTACATAAACACACAATTTAAAATTTTTAAAAAAATTCAACCTCAGTGTTGCGACCGCAAGCTCCAAAATTTCTCACAGTTAACAATAACACATTTCTAAAAATCATATTTTGGAGTACATCTTAACTTTCGTTGTCCTGTTATTACCTGGATGTAAAAAAGACATATATATTTCCATGCCTGAGGATGATTGTATGCACAATCGAAAGCTTGTAGTAAAAAAAGACCTTCTACAACTGGAATTTATAAACATGGATCATAACATTCATCTACAGGTTCGAGGTTAATGTATTTTATTAAAAATTGTTTGCGAGAGTGATTCTTGCCATTTATATCATTAACTTCACTATCTGCTTTTTGTATGAATGATTCATGTAATGTAAATTGAACTGCACCACATACTTGATATATATATATATATATATATATATATATATATATATATAGCAATTTTTTTTTTTTTTTTTTAGGCTTCATTCATGTAATGACCATTACTTGTATGTATCATTGTGTATGTTTATGTGATGCGCCATGTATTTCTAATTTTTGTAATTTTGGTTTTTCTTTATTCATGTGGTGATACATGTGTGAGTGGTTAAGTAGGTAAACATTTCCCCTAATAACTGATTTGCAAAATCAGATAGCATTATAATAGTTAGACACCTAGGTATACATTCTAACATTAGAGATAGATACACACTACTCACCCAGCGGTTTTAGAATATTATATATTTTTTAATTGGCCTTTGATTTTGTTTTAAATATAGAAATGTATATGTGCGTTCATATAGGTGTATGCATGTGTGTGTAGATGTGTATATATAAGTATACGCATAAATATATGTATATATATGTGTATGTGGGTAAGTATATAAATATGTGTGTGTGTACACCTACATATATGGATGTATGGATACGTAGGTAGATATATATGCAGATGTGTTTATGTGTGTGTGTGCATATTTAGATATGTATGTAGACATATATCTGTATATGGGTGTAGATGTACGCAGGTATGTATAATCAACCGGAAGTTCGAAGAGTGAAAATGGAATTTATCTGTAGTTTTTCATCTGTCTTTTATCTTGTCAGTGGGAATTCTCCAAAATTCCTTGTGTTGGTCAAACGGTCTCATTTGGGTTGTTATTTGGGATGAGGGCGGGATGAAAACAGGCCACCCGAGAATCATTTAGCCAGTCTGATAATTTTATGGGGGCCTCTGCTGGTGGGGGTGGGCGCGCATGTGTTTTTGGTCCTTAAATAGGGAGTGAGTAGGGTATGCGTGAGCGTGTATACTGAGGTGGGTGTGTGTGATCACTTGACTCATTAAAGAGTGTGTATGAGATGATGTGCATACGTGGATAGATCCATGTGGGTGTGGGTGAGTAAGTTGTGATTTGCAGGGTTATATATTAGAACTATCTATATTGTTAGTTTATGACTTGGCCCGGCTAGACAATATGTTTCCAAGCGCCATCTCCACTTAACTTCAAGGAATCCTAAAATCTTTCTAATGTTATCTTACCTAAACTTTTCCATTATCTTATAGCGAATTTAGCATTGGTTTTGAAATCGGTTGTCCTAGGCGTGCAGATGTAGATGTATATATATATATATATATATATATATATATAGATGTGTGTGTATTGTGTGTGTATGTATGCGTTGTAGGGGTCTGGGCGGGAGTATAAGATTTTATCGCCTATAGAGTGTGTGTGTTGCCAAGAAATGTACACTCTTCCTGTATATCTTCGGACGTTTGAAAATACGCACCCTTTTCTAACTGAAACCCCTTTTTAGATCTTCTCTCTGTTAGATTTTAATGCCCTCTCCACCTTTGGACCTCCCTGCCTCTCTCGTCTGTTACCCCTCTATATAGATCACAGGTCCCTCCACACTCTCACACATACACTCACCAATTTTTCCCAGAGTTGTTTTTCTGTTTTTTTTTTAATCTGTAGGTCTGATGAATTGGATCGTTCTTACGATTCCAATGGAATAAATTATGACCATGGAATATTAGTGTTTAAGTCTTTTTATTATATCCTTACTCTGTCCTGGACATCGAGTTCTACCTGGATCATATCCTCTTGGAATTATTTTTATACATATATGTATGTGTATATATAATTGCATATGTATGTGTATATTCACCACTAATATTGTCTATATATATACACACACACACACACATATATATATATATATATATATATATATATATATATATGTATATAAACTTAAATAAACTTAAAATGGAAAATTGGAAAAATACCAGAAATAAATTACTCACCATTGTATATAGGAATGATTTGTTTCTAAGATATAGTTGTTTCCTTTGCAGAGAGTCAAGATATTTTCTATGCTATCGCCTTGAAAAAGAAAATGCAAAAAAAGTCATTACTAAACATAGCTATTTTTCTCATTATAAAATTTTTCTCTTTTTCTTTGTTGACTATTCTCTAATTTCTGTTCAACTTTTACACAAATGAAAGAAATATTGTGAACCTTCTGATCCCTTGGATTTCTGTCATGTGAGTCTTTTATTTTTTTTTTTTGGTAAAGTATTGGAGTCTTTAAGCAACACCAAATTGGTTAAGCATCTCATTTCTCATGGCATTCTTTAAGATAAACAATATGGCTTTCATTTCTCAAGGTCAATTGCAAGTGTATTAATAGTTATTACTGAATCTGTTTATCAAATTTTAGATAAAAACAGCAATGTTCAGGTTGTCCCTTTAGATATTGTGAAGGCATTTGACAGGTTTTGGCATGCTGGCCTTCTTCACAAGCTCAAGGGCTATGGTTTCTTTCGCTGAATATTTTACTTAAATCATTATTAACAAGTTGTGTAATGAAAATCATATTGAATGCCCACATTTCTAGAACCTTTCATATTAAAGTGGGTTTTCATCAGGGCTCTATCTTTAGAACTATGTTGTTTCTTAGCTTCATTAACAACCTTCCTGATGTCATCAGTTCCCAACTAGGTGTTTATTTTGATGACACAACTATCTACTCCAGTCTTAATAGTAAATCCAATAGGCTCAAGACAGTTGGGTTGGAGTCCTGCAGGATTCTATTCTTGGACCTATATTGTTTCATTTTCATTAATGACCTTCCCCAAATCATCAGTCCCTATGTAGGTATTTATTTTGATGATGCAACCCTCTACTCCTGTCTTAAAAATCCGATAGGCCCAATAAAGATAAACTGGCAGTTTCTCTTGAAAATGACCTCCAATCAGGTGCAAGAACTGGCTAGTAAATTTTAATTCTTCCTAAATGAAACTGCTATCTTTTAATCATCAGAGAAAACTATTTTTCCTTCCACTAGTATATCTGACGCTAACCTCCTGGAGAGCAACTGATTGCATCTTCTTGGTCTCATATCCCCCCCCCCACCTTGATACAATTATATTGAATCAATTGTTAGGTCTGATGCTTGGAAAGTTGGTTCCTTGTGACATACCAGACAGTTTTTCTCACCTTTTCTTTCTATTTGGACACAAATGAGTGGAATTAAACACTTCCTGACTTTTTTGAAAAATTTGTTCTCTATAGCCCACTCCTATTTATAAAGAAATAAATATGAAAACAATTTTTATTCATAAATTTGTAAACATTTACTAAATTATTAAAATATGTGAACCAGCTATAAGTAAATCCTCATTATTTACCATTTTATAAAGTTTGAATCAATTGTCAATTAGATAATGCTTTTCAATAAACAATTTGATAAATAGTGTAAATAAACAATCTAATAAATAAATAGTGTTTACTATTTTTGTTATTAATCTTCAAGAACAAAGAAAATGTATAAATTCACTTTAATGTTTAGTCTTTATTGCAATTCTAATCATTATGTTTTAAAATAACAAACATATCCATTGAGTAATGGCAGTTAAAATAATATCAGTGTCAATGAAAAAAATGTCCTTTCAGCACTCCATTTTTTGTGGGTATGAAGATCCAAGTTTGTCAAAAAAAAAAAAAAACACTAACAAGCAAAACTTAAAAAAATAAGTAGAAATATACCCAATATGGAGAAAAGGGATTTTTCATTATACACTGAAAATTTATGGTAGAAATTTAACAGATCCTGCAATCTGAATAAAAGTAATTATATGTTGTCAGTGATAAATCAATTGACTTACCATTTGGCTTTGAAGCTATCTCATTTCTATAAAAGGCAAGATTTTGAAATTCAACCAATTTGTCTTCTGAAATTTTAAAGAGTAGACATGAAGAAAGAAACAAAAATGTGAGATATTTTTTTCTTGAAAATTCAGTAAATAAACTCCTGCTTAGAACTGAATGTCAAACTAAAGAGAATATGCCAGAAATTGTATCTAAGTATGAGTATATTTGTTTAGCGGCATATCAACTCCTTATGGGTCATTTAATACCAAAATAAAATTTTCTTGGGAGCATTAGTAATTTTTTTTTACAAAAATATTAAGCAATGTCTAGTCAGGTCAGTACCTAGATGGGTGACTGCTTGATGACAATATAACACTGCCTAAGAATGAGGATTTTGAGTTTGTTTAGCAGTATGTCAACTCCTTATGGATAATGATCTATAAGGAGTTGACATACCGCAACACCCAGTCTGATAAGAGTATATACCCTGCATATGCATCACAGTCAAATGTGTGAGATATGGTGACAGGTCTTAATAAAAGCAGTACATAAGTTTGCAGGTGGAGCCGAGTTAGAAATACCTTCAAGTCAGGTAACCTAGTCTGTTCAGACAGTCTCCAGATGAGGGTGTTCCCAAATATCTAAATGTATTTCCCAAGTTGCCTTGGTTGACTCATCCTTCAAACTTGATAAAAACCACCTGGAATGATGCTTGCTACTACTCCCGCTAATGGATAAAATGCACAGTATACCATATTCTTAGTAGTGGATGAGCACTGTTGATGAGTTCCAAATATAGGACGAAATGGCCATCCAGTGCTTTCTGCATTCTGTTGAAGTTTCTTCTAAACTCGATGATTTTACTTAATTATAATTATCAGAAATCTTCCTAATAATTTCTATCACACACACACATATTATATATATATATATATATATATATATATATATATATATATATATATTGTCATCCACAGACAGACTGTTTCGCTGTATCTACAGCTCATCAGTGTGACTAGACGTCCGGTGGCCTCTAGCTAGGATCAAAACACAGCTGAATTGCCATCAGTTGGAGATTTTACCCTTAAGCCGTTGGCACATGGCAGGGAAGAAGGTGAATTTTAAGCGTATTTATTTTTAGATAAACAGACAGTGACTGAGAGGACTTGATGTGCTTTACCTATGTGTCTTGCATTAAATGGACATTGTATCAACACCCAGTGGTGACAGTGTGTTTCATGCTTAAACAAAGCTACCCAAAACTCAACAAATTACTCAAGGACAATATAACTAAAATATACAAAAAAAAACACCAAAAATAACAGAATATGATATTAATATGGAAGCTAAAAGAATCACCCAAACATTAGATGACTAAATATTATTGCATTGTCAAATCACAAGCATTTTTCACACTAAAATATTAATTTTTATTTAAAATTAGGAATATTATTTTATATTAAACATAAAGGGAGATTACTGGGTTTTAAAGGGAGATTACTATGTTTTAAAATTTTTATATAAAAATTGAACACGGTTTTATTAACACCAGCACTGTGTGATATATTATAATTATAGATATATTGTTATGTGCTACTACAATTTGTGTATTAAAGGAGAGAAAGAAGACTAATCCATCTATTGTCTCATAGTTAAGAACATTAGTTTTTTTTTCCTTCTCTTTCTTACTTTTACTTCATTCTAACTACTTCATGAATGCATACAGGCAAATGGTGACAGTAAATTGCTGTACTTCCCTATACCACTTACAGGACAGTGGCACCAGAGGGCAAGTGATTGTTTCTGATATCATACATGTTGACACCGTAGCAGGCCACATGACCACGGGTGGACAGCGGAGGCACTAAAATGAAAGATTTATCAGTTGGATCTAGGCAGCTGAATGTATTGGATGGCCAACACCAGTGGAGCAGAAAAGACAGAAACTGACTTAAATAATGGATTTAACCAGTTTTGTACCAGGAAAGAGTTCCAGGGAACTACATCTATAAATTATGAATATATTCTCAGCATATGAAAAGATCTCGAATATTAAATTCAATGACTGTGGAATCATTCTGCTTAACAATGAATATTTGAAATCCAGTGGGAAGATTATTGGAATTACCCATAAATTCAAACATTCTATTTCTTCAAACTTGTCAATCAATTCAAATCTTCTTATGTGAATACAGGGAACTATTTGATGTAATTCTCTGTGAAAATACTGACATATTGAATTTGAAGCCCAGATAAATACCACTTGAATTCTATTTATCTAGGAACACGATATTGAAACTTCTGTGTTAAATGCCACATTCACTGCATATTCACCCAAAATAAACTCGCTTTTTTTTCATCTCCTCATTTTCTTTTCTTACTTTTCATGTTATTGAATTTAATTGTTTGTCTTAAATTGAACCCACGTTTTTGTTGTCTTTCTTTCACCGATTATCATGAATTTGTATGACTTGTTCCTAATCTGTAGACATCCTTCCCTTGTATGAATCCAGGGCATCATACCCTGAGTCAAATCATATCATATTCCAGCTTAAAATTTAAATGTAATTTATGTCTGAGACATTGGCTGTGAATATATATATATATATGTTTCAGCACTACATTGTACCTCTTCAGGTGATGGTAAGTGACTGATGATTAAATAATTTTTAAGAAAATTTCAAAAGCAAAGTGTTACCACTTTTCAAAAAGTGGGGGGGGGGGATGAGAAAACACAAGGTCACGATTAAAAATAGTCTTGTGGGTTTGTCTTGATCAACTAATTAAATGTCAGCTCTACACTAAATAGAGAGTGTAGGTGGGGAGTTATTTTTACATGACATGATACACCAGAACTTAGAGAGGTCACCCCTCTGCTTGTAGTGCTGAAACACAAAAGCTATGGTGTAGTCATTTCAACATGTTTTTGTTATAATATCTTCTAACAGAATAATAATAATAATAATATATTGGTCTACTTTGTATTGAGCACTTTTTAACAGTAAATGCCATGAACAGTGGAATTTTATTTCATCTGTTCTTTCTCTTATTTGGATGTATATATATATATATATATATATATATATATATATATATAATTGTGCATTTGGGCAGCACTCTTACATCATCCCATTATTTGATTATCTGACATATTCAAATCCATGAAGATGTTAAGGAGAGAAATGATCAACAGTAAGATTCTTCAGGTATAAGACCTCAACTTGAGAACTGAAACTCAAAAATTCACGTGTTGAGAGAAATAATTTTATGAAAAATAATGAACATTATGAACTTATTAAGTACCTCAATGAATTTGTGGATATAGTAATTGTGACTCAGCGGAAATGGGACAGCAATAACTGAGCAGTACTAAAAATAGGAAAACAGCCCATATAGGAATAAGACCGGATAATTGTAGATACCACTTTAACAAGAAAACTCCTTGCTGTTTTCCATAAACCAATCTACCACTATTTTTCCTTTGTGACACAGTGCATAGTCCTGCTGGAAGTAACCACCAGAAGATGGGTGTACCATAGTTGTCAACTGAGGCATGTAGTCAGTCACACTAACTAGGTATGCTGTGACATTTAAACAATCTTTTATTGGTACCAATGCTCCCAATGTATGCCAAGAAAACATTACTTATACCATTACACCACCAACAACAACAACAACTTGATACAAGGCAGGATAGATCCATACTTTCTTATTGTTTATACCAAATTCTAGCCAATACCATCTAAATTTCACAGTAGAAATCAAGACTTGTCAGACCAGGCAATGTTTTTCTAATTTTCTATTTACCAACTGAGCAAATTGTATTTCTTGTTTTTATCATCTTGGTTCCAATTCATTGTGGAATGTTTGCAAAAACATCCTCCTCCCCCAAATTTATAGGCTAAACCACACTGATGCATGCTGGGATTTCTTCCTAGTCAATAAGATAGGCCACTTCTCAGTCACATCTGTTTCAGTTCTGTTCTTTCTTGAAGTCAGAATGCTTCAATCACTTGTCTGTATCTCCTTTTGTATGTTAGCACTATTCTTAGTTTTTAGTATTCTTTGCCACATTACTGTTGTTCTGCCTTATTATTGCATTGCCTGGCATATACAGGGTCTCCATAAAGTTTGTGTGCACTTTAAAAAATTTATAACTTTATTGGTATTTGCGATAGAAATAATCTGTAAAAAATGTAATAAAGTTTAATGTACCTAGTTTTAAGTATAGCTAAAATAACTAATGTGATTTCAGGCATTACTGTAAATCAGTTGGCAAATGCTTCCTGTGAACTGCAAAATTGTATTACCCTTTGTATTGCTAATGATGGAGGACATGTGGAAACTTAAATAAAATTTCAATAAAACCTTAAAAAATATAGATTTACTTCTTTCTAATCCTTTTTACAAATTATTTCTATCGCAAATACAAATAAAGTTATAAATTTTTTAAAGTGCACACGGACTTTATGGATACCCTGTATTGTTTGCTTGCTTAATCCTATTTTTGCAGTGTTCTTTTCTTTCTCTTTTTATTATTTATTGCAAACTTGTTTCAATTATATTTGTTGGACATTTCTGTCAATTACATTTAATGAAGGCCAATTACATTACAGTTCATGTCTAATTAATAAAGTGGCCATTGAGTGGATACATATATGTTAACCCTCTGCATACAGAGATGACCTTGACTTTGAATCACTGAGGGGATGTGGGGTGGATGCAGAGAAGACTAATGAGTCTGATCTTCACCCTGAAAAGTCTGTTGCAGTTGTGACATGGGATGCTAGGGGCTGAACCAAGCAGGGAGGTGAAGCCCTCTCAATCTTTCCTTTTTTTTTTGGCATCTCTGTTCTTTGTCCCTGATTCTTTTCTCTTCAAAATCAGATACTCCAGACTTTACAAAGGAGCACCAGATGACACGGTCCTCAGCAGACTCTTCCCAGGTGAAATGGGGAATTTCACAATGCTTGAGAGACTCCTTCAGAATGTCTTTGTAATGCATCTTTGGTCTGCTGAGTGAGTGCTTGGCTGTGAATAGCTTGCCATAGGGCAATCTCTTTGGGAGGCAACAGTTGTCAATGTGGTAGATATGGCCAGACCACAAGAGCTAAAATTATCACAAAACTGTCAAATTCCTATGATAGGAGAAGATAGTCTAGCTACAACTCTGATATCAACACTTTAGATTGTAAACCATGTGATAACATTATCAAAATATTTCTCAGAATGTATTGTAATTTATCATATCTTTGTCTAAATCTAAATCTATTGTTATATAACAATATACAAGAGTTTGGAATCAAAATGTCTTATAATTTATAAATTTCAACTTACCATTACTTACTTTTCTTTTTTTAATCTACAATAACAAAAGAAAAAAACAGTATTACATTAAAGTAAAAAAATCATTTCAGGATGAAAAACCACTGGGAACATTTTTAAGATATATATGGTCATAGTCTTTTTTAAGACATGGGGCTGTATGGGTAACACTTTTTTCAAGACATGGGATTTTTTTTTCATTTCCCTCCAATCAAGGCAATAACGCCATTAAGATGCAAGGTGTTACTGAGAGTGAACAAAACTGAGAGAATGTTATGAGCAGAAAGGACAATAAAAGACCAGGATTCAAGGAGACAAAAGAATATGATGAGTTATGTTGCATTTTAATTTTTGAAGATCATAGTTGACAAGAAAGTAAAAACCTGGATGACAGTACCAAAGGCAAAATGTATGAGTGAACAAACTATCAGA
This sequence comes from Acanthosepion esculentum, assembly GCA_964036315.1. Taxonomy (NCBI): domain Eukaryota; kingdom Metazoa; phylum Mollusca; class Cephalopoda; order Sepiida; family Sepiidae; genus Acanthosepion; species Acanthosepion esculentum. The sequence continues at coordinate 9,325,072 of OZ038501.1, read as the reverse complement.
ATAGAACTAGCAACTTCAACATTGCTATAATTGAATTCATGAAGTTAAGGTATCACAGAATCAAGCTCATCAGAACAATTGCCATAAAAATATTTATAGAAAAGGCAGAGGAAAACTATGGTATGTTGGTGGGAAAATTATTAAAGCTTAGATACTAAGTCAGGACTAATAATATTGCAGTTTTTTCTTTGTATTTTATCAAGGTATCTAAATACTTAGCAAAAGCACCAGATCAGATGTGGCAGCAAGATTCACATTGTCAGCTGGAAAGATTCACATAGTAGACTCACCAAAATTGTTTTTTGACTGTTTGTAAAGCATTTATGTAATATAAATAAGATTTTTTTTTTGCTGTTATTCTTCACTCTGTAACTTCTTTCAAAAACATGCAACAATACAAGCCTGTCACTATTCTATCACTATTTCCATGGCAAATGTTCAGATGAACATATTTTTAATCATTTCGCCCCAAGCAAGGCATTTTTGCTACAAAGTCACAAAGAGATACTGGAAGTGAAAAAGAATGAGAAGATTTTAGTAAGGAGAAAGAACAAAATAAAGAAGAGGGTTCAGGAAAATAGAATATGGTGATTGACATTGCATTTAAATTTTGAAAGATTGTAAAAAATTGTCTAAAATACAAATATATGCGCTATATACAACACAGATATTTCAACATGTTTTAGGTAAAGCCAATACCTTAAACAAAACAAGTAAGATAACCAACTCTGAAAAAATAATATAAAATAAACAAAAAATCTAAATAAATAAACAAATTAAAAACTACAAATGCACACATAAAAGTAAATAAATGTAATAATAATAAAAAAAATAATTATAATAAATAATAAATAAATAAATATTATTATAATAATAATAAATAATGAGTAAAAATTTAGCAAATAACAGCTATAAAACAGCTACAAATAACCGCATTCGGATCGCCATTCTTAATCAATAGCTTCTAGAATAATTTGAAGCATAAACATTACCACCTACCCAATAACCATCAGGATAATACAATACACCTTACTACCCCTAATGCAACATTGACTAGTATATAGTTGAGCCAAAATACAACACACTTGGCCTGAAATAGATGGTTGCCATTTTTTGTTGATATCAGTGTCCAAACACACACACACACACACACACACACACACACACACACACACACACATATATATATATATATAAAATGAAAATATTGGTAATCAGTATGGATATTTCCAAAAGGATATAGATCCATAGAGTGCTCTATGTCAGAGACAGAGCAATAATTAGTAGTATAAAAACACAAACCCTTACAAAGCCATACATGATATTTAAAACCTGTGTAATAGTTTCGTCTACAAAGAGACACAGATTTGAACACTACTAGAAGGCACATTTTCTTTC
>OZ038501.1:9273674-9321174 GCA_964036315.1 Acanthosepion esculentum | reverse complement strand
AAAAAAAAGGAGGGGGTATTCTCCTTTAAGAAAAGAAAACAAAAATATTACCTGTTTTTTATAATATAAATAAAAGCAGATACAAGCGATGAGAAATAGGATCAAGTAAAATAAAATTTCGAAATTTTCAAAAATATTGCTTTCTGCCTCTTTTAATGTTTCCATCTTCATTTTTTTTTAGTTTCCACCAGTTTTGCACTTCTTGGGTTACTTATGAAAGAAAGGACAGATTCCCGGTTTAAAGTTGTTCTTTTTTTACTCGTGTTGGTGTTAAACTTGTAAAGTTGTAACAAGAAAAAGAACAGTTAAAAATTGTTGTCAAAAAAACTTCAAATTATTACAAGCAAAAGAAAAATACAAATGAAATAAAACTAAAACAGGAAGCTTAATGAGTTGTGTTAGTTTCACTTTTGTAAGTGAAAGAAAAATGAAATTTCTATGTAGAATTTGAACAAAAGGAAACAAAAATGAAAATTACGACAAATTTAACTAGTCGTGTTAAGTTTGCGTCCAAAATATATGTTAACAAAAATTGTCATAAAAATATTTTAGAAGACAACTTTTTTCAAAATAAAATAAAAATGGTGATAAAGATTCGGTTTTAAGCTTTAATGAATACTTTTCTTCAAAAATGTATTTTCCTCTGTGATTCGTTCTGCTATTTATCAAACAGGCCTTTATTTATTCAGGAAGGAGTTCAGTTTCGTTCGAGAAAGTGAAAGTTTTAAAAGTGGAAATGAGTGAGTTGCTTCTAAACTGGGAATTCGGTTTTTAAAGATCTCAATCTGGACCCTGATTTTGTGTTCGACATCATGCCACAGAAAGTTCAGTTTACTGTACAATAGAAACGTAAATGCTAGACTGCACCCTGACTTTACGACCGACATTGATATCGGTCTTATTCGTAATTTACAAACATATGAATGTCATTTTTTTCTGTAAGTCATTTATTCTATTTTATTTTTAATGAATTAGTTTTTACTTTTTTTTTATGCATTCTGTTTTTATTGAATTACATTACGTTATTTGGGAAAGTATTTACTTAAAAACATACTATGACAGTGAAAGAAAATTCAGTAGAGAAACTAGGTATTTATTTACACTGTCTCCCCACTAAGACGAGTTGTGACACAAGGTCATTTTTTAGGAACAAGAATTTCCCGCAGCCCCCGCAACTGTCGGTTGCACTGGCCTCGGTGCGAGCACCGATCCCTCTCTCTGGTGCAATGAGAGGGCGGGGCCTCGGCAGCTGTTCCCCAGGGCTAGGCACATCTCAGTATAATTTTCCTCAGTTGCAATCTTGTCCTTTGACTGAGCCGCCCCTGAAAGCACTCTACCCAAAGACAGAGACGCAAATAAGAGCTGATAAATAGATGTGTTACAGACTAATTTTATTAACAAATTATTTGCTGCGTAAAAAAAAGTTGGTTAATTTGCAGTATAAGCACGAAAAAACCCTAGTAATAACAATACTATTCTGGTGTGAAATTGCCTGCTTATTTAAAAAAATGACATCAAAACATTGCGCTTGATTACCGTGTAGCGATTACTACTATGTTTGACACGCCTACATTTTTCTCAACTGTGATTGGTCAAATAATAAATACTAACTATCACAGGACAATTTACTGATCGCATTCACCACACTGAATTTTTCCTACTGTTAATTCATAAACATGCTTTTGTTATAAAATCACCGATTGGGTAATTTTTCATCCAATCAGAAATTTTTTGTGTGCTCTCGAAATTTCTCCCGCCATTGTCCTGGGAGCCTACCCATAGTTATATAAACCAGAATTCGTTCCAAAAACAGACAGTAGAAGCAGAACTCAGCAACTCACACGCGTCTACACAGACTATTCATTCTACTCACTGCACACACGCACACAGAACTTAAATATCATTCACCATCAGTTCTATGTAACAAGCCAAGTTGCAACAGCTCTGTTAGTTATATATAATCCACAACTGATTTATTACATGTTCTTCTGAAAACAGCATTCTATCTAATACAGAACTTTGAACATTCTTTCAGAAAACTTGTTTATTTACATTTATCTTTCAGCTAACAGATAAAGGGAAACTACTTCTTTCTTATTGTTTCACACATTACAGAAAATGTTTTGTATTTGTTGATTTTAATATATATTTTATCGTTGGAACAAAAATCGGTTTTCCATTGTTTTTCCTTGATACAAAAATGTATAATTGTTAAATGCTATTCAACACGCAGCCACATCAACCTTTTCAACACAACCAGCATTTACAACCGTTTAGAAGTTATGGACAATGTAAGTTCGACTTCTTTCTCGTCGCGTAGACAAAAAGTCCGCCATTACTGGCTTTGATTACATACGTTTGCCTCGAGTAGTCATGCGGCGCAGAAGCTTCACTTGTCTTGATTACTGTGCAAAGTTTGAAGTGATTAGTTAGTAAAAATGAAAAAACCTGAAAGTTTCCTTAAAATCCAACAATTAAAATAAAATAAAATAAAATTTACGTACTTGAAAAGTAAAAAAAGGATTTTTCCTTATTTTCAATGACTTTTTTTATGTGTCGTGAAAGTTTCTTGACTTTTGCAAGCATTCCTAAACCAATGTGTTTTTTTACTGTCACTGAACCCTGATGCAAGGGGCATAACTCTTGAGGGATTATCATGACATCCCTTTTTTTACACAAAAAGTTTTTTTTTTTCTCTTGGTCATTTAATACAGTTTTTTAATTCTTTTTTTTAACAATTTTATTTTATACTATAAAACACAATAAATAAACAAAGTAAATGTTCTGTTGTGTTCACATAAAGATTCTTCTTTTTTTATAAGGAGTACAAAAAAAAAAATAAACAAAAATGTTTTGTTGTGTTCACAGTTCACTTACACAGATTTTCTGGTAAATTTGCTTTTTAAGCCCCGCGCTAAATATTTATTAAAAATTTCCTAAATCGTTATATTTCCGTGTAAATTGACATGCTGAACTTGAAAATAATAATTAAATTTTGATAAAATCTACCATTTTGGAGTTATCATCAATAAAAGTTCGGACTCGGTCGCGTTTAGCCGTCGGCCATTACTGGCCTTCTTTAACTACATTCTTTGCAGAACATTTTACGCGCAGAAGTTTAATTAACGGCCTTTTTACTGCTCTTAACTGATGTTACTCCTTTAAATTACTGCGCACTTAAATTGTGTCAGAAAACAATGATAAGTATTGTTGTTTTGTTTTTTCAACTGTTGTTTTTTTAAAAGCAAATTTACCGATTTTCTTTTTTTTAGAAATACAATAAAAAAATGATTTGTGTTTTAGTCTCTAAATCTTTCAGGTGGCCTTATTATTCGGCCAGATTTGGTTGTTTTGTTTTCTGTAGAGAGTGTTTGTTTGCCGTTGCGTGTATGTGTTTCATGAGGGATGTGTTTGGCATTGTAATTGCAAATTTGGGATGGGGTAGTATTTCTGTTTGGTTATTTGGTGAATTCCTAAAAGAATGTGTTTTTCTGCATTAGAAAAAAAATAAATAATGCACGTTCCATGAACGGATAAGAAACTGATAATTTCAAAGAAACACATTTAGTCATTCTTCTAACGAAAACATTTTGACGATACAAACTTTTTTTATTACATTTTGGTTGGGGCTTTTAAAAGCATTACAAAATCAATGAAAAAAAAAAAGCTTCTTAAGAATATTTTTGAAAAAAAGGGTTCAACCATGACATTATTTATTTAGAAAAGCTTTTAATTGTTTCTATGACAAATTTAATAAAAAAAAAAGGAACGTTATTATTCAACATTCAACAACTGAAAAATTCTCAGCTGTTTGATAAAAAGACAGCGCAAAATCTGCTCTTGCTTTTAAATAGCAGTCATCTGTCCCACTGCGGAGAGAAAAGAAGAGTGAATTAATTCTTACTTTTCCAAATAAAACTCTTGTCAGAGAATATCTGAAGACTCAAAAAAAAAAAACGTTAGTTGTTTTTTGTTTATCTTGGACTTCTTAAAAACAAAAACAAAAAAAAGTTGACTTTTATGATGTCATCTTTGAACTTAAGCTTCGGTTTTTAAAATATTTGCCAAAAATCAGAGAATTATTATCCGATTCAAACGAATTTTTCAGTATATTCATTTATTTTCTGTCTATATTTCTGAGATGAGGTATATTGCAATTTCACAATTTACATTCTCTTCATTTTTTTTTTTTTTCCATATTCACAACATTTCGTCCGTTGTACACTCCAGCCTTCTTCAAGTGATTGGAATTTCGAACTGAATCCCAGTGGACAAAATAAAGTGTTCCGTTCAAAGTTCCAATCACCTGGAGAAGGCCGGAGCGTACAATAGCGGAAACATGAATATAGCAAAAAAATGAGTATAAATAACTGCTTGGAGAATGTAAATAGCGTTCATTTATTTTATTTTTTATTTTTAGGTTATTTTATAAAAAAAAAAACTATGGGGAAATATTTTGGGGAGGTATGTTTCACTCCTCTGCTCTTTTGGATATCTTGTGTGTAAAAAACATTAGGGCTAAAAGAAAAATACCAGACAAACATAGCATCCATAAGGGCGTTCAACACATAAAAAAAGAAAACCCCTCACAATATAATGAGACTTCCAATATAAATAAAAACTACATTAATAATTGTGGTTACTGTGGAAATTCACACAAAAAAGCAGTATGTTCACTGTTTCAAGCATTTCGTTCTAAATGCTGTAAAAAAGGACATTTAAAAAAAAATGTGCATGTCAAAGTCTATAAACAAACTAAACACTCATTTTTGCAATGAAACAGAAGAGGAAAATTTATACCTAGGCTGCATAAATATGAAAAAATACAAACAAAAATAAAACTGATAGATGGACCATAAGTATGAAAATGAACAAAACCCACATGGGTTTTACAACCGACTCTGGAGCAGGTATAAATGTCTTACCAACAAAATATTACTACAAGCAAAAACCAATGCCAAAACTAAACAAGACAACAACAAAATTAACAGCATATAACAACACAGACATACTCATGATAAGTAAATGTGTGGTGAATACAAAATAAAAATAACTCTCTTTTCTCCACTGTTTTCAATGTAAAAGAGAGTGGCTTACAAACTGAAAAAAAAGAAACGAGCCAATGTGAAATTGTTTTTTGATATAAATAAGCAGGGAAAATTGAATGAAGAGAGAGAAAGAAAGAAGCAGAAAGCAGAGTTCCATGCATCGGAATAACGCCAGTCTCAAATTAAATGCTGATACATTATCAGCCTCTAATGAGAGCAAGACAATTTCAAAGTACTTTATTCAACTCCAAAGCAAAGTACCTTAAAATATAGCTTTTCATTCATATTGAATACAACTGTATAACTTTTATGTGAAAAACAAACTCTCTCAATTTGTTTTAAACATTTTGGTATATTACTTTGTGTCCAATGATTTTCTCTTCTTGACAATTCATTGAAACTACAAACTTTAAATATTTAATTCCTTTTCCTGAAATAAGCTACTGACAACTTCAAATGTGTAAATTTGTAAATAAATTCCTTATTTTGTTTCATTAAATGTTTCCTCGTCATTATCCCTCAATACTTCAAATGCATAGCCAACATTACACACAAAAACTAATGTTTTAGCAATATTTATTGCCGCAAACAGACTCAACACCAATACTAGACCAATATGTCAGAGTTAGCTCCTCCTTAATTCCCTAATTGTTCACTAGGGGATACTCTCCCTACACTATAAATACTGGGTGACTTCTTGCCTCGTTCTCTTTTTCCCTTTGCATTTCAGCAGACACATTTAAAAATGTGATCTTTCATAGAGATCTGCATTGAAACACACACACATGTACATACGAACATTCACCAAAATACAAACTCTTTACGTTCACACACAAACACAAATGTTAATGTCTATGTCACTTGTAAAATTGTTGTTTAATACATATATTTGTTGATATATATCGGTGTTGTTTGTTTTCTTTACATCTTCAGTTGGACTCAACTTGAGTCCACCATGTTCTTGTAGTTGGACTTTCTTCTTGCAGGCATAAACAGCATGTGTTTCTAATCCAACAACACGTAAACCCACATGGTTCTGCTACAGATACTTCAAAAAACTGAATATAATAAAAGAACATTCAACATAAATTTGGATTTAAAACATCTGCTAACAGATTATAATGACTGTTTTGGCAAATTTGATAAACTGCCAGACACACATCATGATAGACAAAAAAATATCTCCAACAATACACCCAGAAAGGTTCCAATTTCAATAAAAAACAAACTTAAAGCTGAACTGGACAGAATGAAAAAACAAGGAATAATACTACCTACAACAGAATTGACAATTCATTTGTAATAGTTGAGAAACCAAATGGGAAAATTAGTCTATATTTGGATCCATGAGATTTAAATAAAGTTATTTTAAGAGAATATTATAAACTTCCAACTGCAGAAGAAATTTTCTCAGAAATACAAAATGCAAAATACTTTTCAAAACTGGATGCATCAAATGGATTCTGGTAAATTCCACTCAACAAAGCAAGCTTTTATCTACTTACTTTTAAAACACCTTTTGTAGGGTATTGGTTTACCAGACTTCTATATGAAATATACAGTGCTAGTGAGGTATTTCAAATTCAAATATTTCAACTAATAGAAAATATCAAAGGATGCAAAAATGCACAGGACGACATAATCATATGGTTCAACACATTACAAGAGTACATCAACACTTCGAAAAAAGTTAAGACAATTCAAAATAATATAAAATTAGATAAAAGCAAGTGCAAATTTCTTCAAACAGAAATCACATATCTAGGCTACTCACTAACCAATGAAAGAATTAAACCAAATCCATCTAAAGTTGATGCTATAATAAACATTCCACAACCAAAATGCAAAGAAAACTTGTAAAGATTTCTAGGTATCACAAATTACCTATGAAAGTTCTTACAAAACTATTCCGGCATAACATAACCAGTATGTCAACTACTCTAAGGAAATACAGTATGGTCATTTGAACAACCACAAAATGATGCTATTAACAAGCTTAAAGAAATAATCACTAGTCAACCAGTCCTACAATTCTACAACCAAAACCTTCTTACAAAAATAACCACAGACTCTAGTAAGTCTGGGTTAGGGGCAGTACTAGAACAAGAGCACAATGGCAAATGGTTACCAGTAACATATGCATCACATGCAGAACAAAATTATTGTACACTTGAAAGGGAAACCGTAAGTATTGTTTTTGGATGCAAGAAATTTCATGAATTTGTGTATGGTATCCACTTCAGAATCAAAAATGACCACAAGCCACTAAAACAAATATTCAAAAAAAAAGAAATGACACAAGCACTATCTAGAATTCAAAGATTCATGTTAGCATTGCAACAGTACGTCTTTGATTTCCACCATATACCAGGCAAAGAAGTTATCATTGCAGACGTGCTGTCATGAGCATATCTTCCAGACAAAACTCTGGAAATATGTAAAGAAGACATGGAAGTACAGATCAGTTTAATAATGAAGACATTCCGAATGAGTGACAGTAAATTAGAAGAATATAAGGATACCACAGCAACCGATTTACAATTACTAAAAACATACATAAGAAATGGATGGCCAAAAAACGAAAACATACCATCATCACTTACACTTCATTTGAAGATGAAATCACAACAGCAAAAGGCCTAGTACCAAAAACTCTAGAATAATGATCTCAACAAAACTGAGAGATCAAGTTTGCAAACTTATACATACTGGACACTTAGGCATAGGAAAATCTATATCCAGAGCCAGGGAATGCATATATTGGCTTGGAATGAATTCACAAATAAAAGATATGATCAGCAGTGCATAGATCACAAAAACAAACAATCAAGTGAAACACCAATTCCACATGAAATATTTAAAACACCATGGACCAAAGTCAGAATGGACATATTTATGCAATCATTCATTTTTAATAATAGTGGATTACACTACAAAATACTTTTATATATACCGAGTTCCAAATAAAGAATCTGACACAGTCATACAACATACCAAATCATCCTTTGCTAAATTTGGAATTCCTCAAATAGTTGTAGCTGATGGAGGACCTGAATTTAAATCATACCAGTTCAAAGTGTTTTCAAAACATTTTGAACATATAATCACAAGCCAGTGGAGTAATGGATAGCGACTTGGATTGAGGAATTAGAGAGCCGAGTTCAAATTCCAGTTGAATCCATTACATTCACTGATGAGCTAATACCCTTCAGAAAAGTATGAATCCTCTTCTTCTCCCTCCAGCTATGTGTAAATAACAGAACAGACTGGCTTCTAAAGCCTTGGATAGCAACTGGTCTACCGCAGAAAGAAATGGCAACCTACTGCGGTAAAAAAAATCTACCTCATCAGAAAAGTATGAATCCTCTTCTTCTCCCTCCAGCTATGTGTAAATAACAGAACAGACTGGTTTCTAAAGCCTTGGATAGCAACTGGTCTACCGCAGAAAGAAATGGCAACCTACTGCGGTAAAAAAAAAATCTACCTCATCAGTCATGTATCAAAGATACATGATCGCCTAAGCGTGTATCACGTATGGCACATAACTGACTGAATCACAAGCCCAAATTACTCACAGTCAAATGGAATGGTCAAAAGAACCACACAAACCATCAAAAGAACACTAAAAATGCTATAAAAAATAAGGACATAAACATGTCATTATTAATACTGCATACAACCCCACTAAAAATAGATTCTTACCAGCTAAAAGTTTAATAAACAGAGACATATGTACTAACTTACCAAACATCAAACATAACAAAAAAAGTATCAATTCTCATATATGCAATCAATAACAAAAATCACGTGAACTACCTACACTTAAACTCAGAGATACAGTATGCATACTATTCAATAATGATTGGAAAAAAAGGAAAAGTTGTGAAAAAACTAAATACTCCTAGATCATAACTAGTCATTACACAAGAAGGTTGATACATCAAATGAAATCGACGACATCTACTAAAAACAAATGAATCATTCCAGCACTGACATAAAAATAAATATTATTACACCATACCAAATGATGTTGAACCAAACAATACAAACACACAACAATCCCAACAAACTCAGACACTCCACCAAACATAACCAGAACTCATGGTGGAAGAGTCATAAACACCCCATCCAGATACAAAGAATAATAATAAACTTTCAAAAAATACTACTAAGAATATTCTAACATATCCAAAGGACACATCTAACCCAATGAAAGGAGGATATTACATAGTCAACACACTAATTATCTGCCCTTGTTCTGTTAATACTCTTCAATAAAGAATCAGTTTTGCTAGGTTCATACTTGGTTGTTTAATGCTCCTGTTATTCAATATCTTCCTAATTAATGAGGTGTGGGGATCATCCAATATTTTTTTTACAATGTTATAAAGAAAAATCTCTGAAGTTTCAGTAAAAAACATGCAATATCAAGAGTGAACATAGACAAAATTTATCCCACATTTTACCAAAATAATTCAATAAAAAAACTCAAAAAATAAGTTTTTTGAGAATTGATGCTTGCATAATAAAACGCATTATTTTCCTTTCAGATTCGACCGAATAAAACTACACTTTAATATTACATTATATTGTATTTATATTAAAAAAGTTATTTGCAATTTTTCAGTGCACTTTTGAAATTCATCCTGTTGCTGTTCATCAAAAGACTTTCTTTTAATTAAAATAAAGACATGTTTGAAGATTCAAAAAATGAAAAGTTTAATTTTTGAGTGTGAACCTTTTTTGAAAGAATTTTATTTTATTTCTTTTTAGCAACTGTTAGATTATTTTTTAACATGGATGTACAAAAATGACATAATTTTGATATCGCTTTAACAGTCAGAAGCGTATTATGATATTAATTTAATTTCATATCTCCTGTTAAATCAGTTTTTCTGTCTAGAAAACATTGTTTTCCAATCTATCAATGTTTTTTTGGGGGGGAGGGGGATATCTCATGTCTCTGTTTTCCTGTATTCATTTACACTACAGATTCTTGTATACAAGAAGAACTGATACTTACATCAGTAGTTAATTAAATGTAGACTGTTCTTTTAAGTTTTTATTATGTTAAAAAACAAAAATCAGATCTTTGTCTTATTTTCATGTATAGTTTGTTCCTCTTGTCACTGAGAAAATTTTCAAAATTACAACAAATCTATTTTATTAGCATAAAAGTACATAATGGTGTGAGGTCTGAATGTTGATGTGAAATGAACCCCGCAAACATTAAGATTAAAGAAGTGATACAGGCCAAGGCAAGGATAATGAGAACAAGGTGCTTAGATAAAATATGCCAAAATTTATTATTGGTAAAAAAAAAAGAAGAAAATATAATCAAAGACACCAGATGTTTTAAATACCCTGAGTGGTTGTGCTTGTCAGTTGATGATGACCAGAGTGGTGCTAAAGGTTGATAAACAGTTAGTGTATTGGGTTGGTACTGGCTGGTAGTCCCAGCCCAAGACAGATGGTTGTTGGTAACCAGAAGATGAAGATGAAACCGCTTGGGAGGTGTTGAAAAACAATAGGCAGTCAGCGAAGGTCGATAGACAGTCGGCATGTTGAGCTGGTACTAGCAGGCTGTTTTAGCCGAGGGTAGGCAGTTGAAACCACAGTGATCTGTGAGATGATGGGCAGCAGGGAATAAATCCTGCATCACCAAGTGGATTGGTAGAAGATATGCTTGGCAGAAGTCAGTTGGTTGCTGCTGGTCACTGGTGGTCATTGCTGATCACTGGCGGCTACTGATGGTTGCTGGTTCGGATACTACCCAATCATCCTTTGTGAAGGATCCATTTCCAGTTCATGGAAAATTATTTTTTCATATATACTGACCAATGAGAGATGTGGTTTCAAGCCCTTATAACATTCCGAATAATGAGGCCAGGGTGAGCCTAATTTTCTGAATAAATAAAGCTCAGTAGATATGAGTAGAAGACTTTTTGTCAGCAGGGTTACATGGCAGGTCAACATCAAAGAAGGCATTTGACATCAAGAAGAGAACATCAAAGAAGGCATCAGTTACCGGCCATCTGCTTAAATTCTCCTGTGATTGAACAGCCAAGAATGAAAAGAATTCTAAGAAATTTTCCCAAGAACAAACTGTGAAGTTAAAAGGGACTTTTCAGAAAATTACTGTATGTCCCAGAGATGCTTGTGGGGCAAGTAAAAGTAGGTCCTTTCATTTTTTTCTCAAAAGTTGTTGCATGTTTGTTTTTTACTGTCTTGTATTGTTTTCTCTTTTTGTCTTTTTCAAAATCCTTGTCTTTTCCCAAACTGTAATTTGTTTCCATTTTTGCTGGTAATCCTTTTTATCAGAAATTGTTATCCTGCCTTAAGAGGTGCACAAAAGGAAATCTTTATGCAAACTTTGTATTTGCACCTCTTTTTGTAATTGTGTAAATAAATGTGTTTTTCCTTTTAACATTTTACACAGTGATTGTCTTGTTTTATAATTTATTATTATTATTGACCAATGTATAGAGTGCGATAGATAAATTGTTGTCTAAATTATGCAAAAATGAAAATAACACTGACATCTCGTTTTAACAGATATATTTACTAAAATTACACAAAAATATCTTGAAATAATAAAGAGTAAATTTATTCAATAAAATCGCCATTGGCTTCAACCATGGCCTCTGGATGACTTTGGAATCTCCAGCAACTCTTCTGGATGATCTCCTTTTTTAAGTTGGTGAATGCTGCCATAATCCTTACTTTCAGTTCATCTTTGGTGTTACAAGAAGTTTTGTTGGTCTCTCAGACAACTGTGCCCATACATATAGTAATCAAGGTTGTAAGGGGATTACAGTCTGAGGAGATAGGTGGCCAGAAGTAAGGAGTGATGTGGTTGCAAAAATTGTCTGACAGCCATGATTGGGTTCTCCTGCTTGTGTGGGAGGTTGCAGATGTCTGTTGCAAGACATGTCTTCCAGTAGCCACCCTTTCGACCCAGTTGATGTACACCTCTGTTTTGAGTCTGAGACCTTGTGGGAAGATGAATTGAATTCTTTTCTTATCAGAATGATCTGAGTGAGTTTTTTGAGCTGCCGTACCTTCGTAATCACTATTAGACTCATCCAACTCTTTCCAAATCTTCTTCACTGTCCTCAGATTGATACCCAAACACTCTGAAATGTTTGTATTAGAGCTTCTGGTGCAAATTCCAAGCAGTACATCATGCCATTTCCAAATTTCTGGTGGAGGGAATTCTGTCATGGTGCTCGTTTTCTCACTGACCCTACTATACTGGGCAGTTGTCAAAATCAAAAACAAACAATATGTGCAAAATTAGAATATAAAATAGCAACAATTTACCCATTGCACGTTGTATGTATGTATGTACTGAGAAGAACTAACTTTAAATCATGCAAAGTAGAGGCTTTTTTTATTATGGAGAGATGCAACGCCTTTGGTAATGAATCTCTCATACATGCTCAGATCAAGTGTAATCTCCAAAGAGGCACCGACTCTGATTTGCCAATTAATATGCAGTTTGGGAAATGTGTGCATACTTTTATTGAAGGAAGGTTATGTTAACCATCTGAAAGGTCTTCATAACAACCAGAAGAAATCGATCTCTGCCAACTTGCCTCATTGTCCTGCAAACAATACCTGTGCTGTTTGTAGATCATTGTATGAACTGAGAAGGCACATGGTTTGTAGAGAAGCCACATGGTGGGCCACTGCTGCAGGCCATGCAGCTCCAATAAACCCAATCAATGATACAGTGCCTGACACCAATGAAATTAAATGCTGGTCTCAAGAGTTATCTTAGGGGCCACAGACGCCAAAACAAGACAGAAGCCATTAAAAGTGATGTGACAGGTGAGGAGAGCATCCCTTGTCTGAGTGAGATGTAGCAGTCACTATATATGTATGGATGAATACGTGGGGACATGACAATACCTGGTTTGGTGTCCAGGCGCATGGTTAAGCAACAACTTGTGATGGATCCCAAACCTTTCATAAGGTATCCGTCTTAGAAGAAGAAATACTCTGATGTTACATAGATGTCTCAGAGATGATCCAAAAATCTGGCTTCTGATTTTCTCTGGGATTATCAGCATTGTTCGTATGGGGCTTTGCTGTGTTCTGCAAGCCATACATGACTATAATCTCAACACAGGCCAGGCTGACATGAGTCAGTTGAATATTTATACTTTACAGTAATTTCAGATTTTAAAAGTGTACAATTGTACTGATGATGATAGTGCAATCAAGGACACAGAGTTTATGACTCATATATGTTTGATACCAATGAAATCAAATGCTGGTTTCAAAATCATCTTCGTAGCCATGGATGCCAAAACAAGATGTGAGCCATTACAAGTGGTTATTATGTTATACTCCATTGCAATGAAATCTCTTTCTGATTCACATCACATGTTAGCCACATGTGAACGTTAAAAAAGCAAAACACAAAATAAAAATGTTTTCTGTGCAGGGCATCACATCTGGTCCATAAAAACAAAAGCAAGCATTTTTGGACAGAGACTACCAAGCTAGTTGCAGATAATAATTTTATGGCTATAAGCAGGAGAAGGAGAGAGTAAGAAAATGATTCTGTGTCACTTGTTGATAGGGATGGAGGGTGTGCGTATCACTAAAGAAATAAGATCTTTTTGGATACAATGCAGAATCAAAATGATAAAGAATTCAGTCAATTGGTAAGATAACAGTTTGGTCAAGCTTTCCTCCCAATGACACAAGGAAGGAATTATAAATATCGAAGATGAGAAATCTGGAAAATATCAAAAAAACTTTTTATGACAAAGGACATTTCTGATGAAGTGAAGTTGTGACAGATAATTCTAATTAACAAACACGCGCTAGTCATGCCACCCAGTTGAAAGACCTCAATGAACATGAGAGAGTAGGAGAAAACAGACCACACCCATAAGTGGTGCTGGTATAAGGTACAAATAAGAGAAAGTGGGAGTAAGCAGGTCGATGCCCTGCTACCACTACTCTCCTCAGGAGGGGTTTCCCAAATTTGGACATGCAAATTGCTTCCCTGAACACTGTCAGTAGAGAGTTCTGATTGGATATTTGGAAAATCCTGGAACTCCAGATTGTGTTAAACCCCACACTGATAAACTGTTAGATCAGAGGGGGAATAAGAGTAGCAGTTGAGACAGAGGTGCGCATCCATTATGCCGAGAGCAGACGATCGTTTCACCGATCCACATGTGATTTGTTGCCACATAGAACTCCTGACTCATGCCTTGCTCCAGACTATTAGATAAATTGAGCAGAATGCCTTGATGAAATTGCAAAGTGGAAGAACTGAAAGTCTCTATATAAAAAGAGAAAGAGAGGAGGAGACGAGTGCTTTGTCAGCATTTTGTAATTTGCTGCCTGAAGAAGTCTCCAACTTAAAGTCTGAAATCTCGACTCCGGCTTGGAAACGAAGGACAAAGTGTCACAAAATTAGACTACGATGTAATGGTCATTAGCTTGCATACTTGTAGATTCTTGTATGTAAAAGTGTTCCTGTATAAACCTCAGTTATATAAACTTTATTGATTGACACAACTTTCTTTTTTTTGTCTTATAACATCGTCCACCTGAACAACATCAATCCAGTAATAGCTGGCAACCATTTCATCTTTGCCTGCCTTGTGATCAAAACAAAAATGACATGTAACAGGGTGAGGCTTGGATCAAAGTAACCAACTCCACAGTTAGCTGCAAGATTCAATCACAGACACACCAGTGACCGAGGACAGGACAGTGTTATGTTAATAGTGCAGGGAACATGACGTCCCACAGTGTTATACTGACACTCTACATCTAATGAGAATTTAGTTGGGGATTTTCCAGAACTCCTAGGATTCTCATTGTTTGCTTTTGACCTTGGCCTGGACTTCTTGTGCATAGCTACACTTTGCATTTTCTGGAACTCTTTTCAATGATTGCCAGCAGCAAATGTCTGACTACAGCATTCCCTGTGATGGATATTGTAGTAGTGGTTATTGTCAGCTATGGCTGAAACACCTTCAGGGGTGAGGCAGGGCTGGCTTTTCGGCTTTTGCTGGGATTTTTTCTGTGGTATAAAACTTTCCAATCTAGAAAAGATCCATTCAGAAATGAGAGCAGCAGTTTTGGAGGCAGAATGCTTGAAGGCTGAGAGAGGAGCTTCTACTAGGAAGCTGTTCCAGTCAACTTCGATGTACCCAAAAATCGTTCTATGGAATTTCACATCAGAGAATGCCTTTGGTTTGGCATTGACTTTAACACTGACTAATGATTGGCCTGAAGTACCCAATGGGTTAACTATTCAGTGGAACATGTTTTAGGGCAGGATGGGAGGAAGAGATCTAGGAGGTTCACCTGATATCCTGCTGCATTGGGAACATGGCTGTTTTCAATGATCTGTGTTATTATGTTGGCAATGGAGAAGTATCAGCCATATCTGTCTAGTTCATCAGTTTGTTCAACTGAACTAACCACTCTTTGTGGTGAATATCGAAGTCACAACAAAAATGAATACTAGCTGATATTATCAATTGTCTCAGATATTTTGTCAAACATTACAGTTCCATCATCCTGTGGATGATAGAGAGTAAAGATGAAAGTGGAAACATATCAGGCTCCTTATTTTTGGGGTCTTTACCATCGGGAGTCAGTCATTAATGTAAGTGCCAAATCTGTGGTTGTGTTGATTTCAATGGTCATGTTTTACGGGTAGCCCGGGATTGTGAGTTCTTGCACTGGGATAGATAGATACCAGGAAAAAAAGAGTTATAAATAAAATTAAAGTTGAAGAATATAGAAATATTGAGAGTATGAGAATTTACTGTATAGAAAAAAAATAAAATAAAGAATTAGTAGGTTATTAGGCACACAAGAAAGAAGACTTAGTGTAAAATTGATCAGAATGAATTTTCTATTTCAATTCCTGTTTAGGACTTTCTGAATACGAGTCATGCCTCTCTGGTCTAAGTAATCATTGCATGATTCTTGAAAAAGTCAGCCATGGATTTAAAGTACAGATCCTCTGAATACTTTTATAATGAATAACATGTGATAATAAAGAAAAAACACAAACTTTATTTCTAAGGCTTTATTCAACATAAAAGCATAACAATGTTAGAACAGATGGTGTCTGTAACCCTAAGTGAAAATTTTTAGGGAAGACCATTCCTTAAAATATATAAGGCTGTGTCTAGCTGAGACATTTTATTGGTATAAATGAGTCCAACTTCATGACAATATGTAAAAAAATAAAAAAAATAAAATAATTAAAAACTAAAAATAGAAAAAAATATTAAAAATAAAATAAAAGTTAGAGCAGAAAACATCTAGAAACTTTGAAAGAATAAAAAAAACAACTTAACCCCCCCCCTGACAAAAAAAAATATAATTAATGCTAAAACCATTTTATTTGGTATGTAACTTTACAGCTTAAAAGTATTATAATTAAGTTAAGTGAAATACTTGAACGATTTTAATATACACCCACACACATACGCATTGTTAAATCAGATATTTTCCTTAATTTCTTTCTTTGCTTGCTTGAAAGATTTTCTAAATTTTAATAAAAATTTACACATAATTTTTTACAGTTACATTATTTGAACTGAATGACAAAATTGAAAAAAAATTTTTTTTTTTATACAGTAAGGTTCATCTTGTACATGGCCCGGGGGCCACTCAAGGTAGAGAATTACATTAAGGGGTAGTTTATATGGATAGGAGGTGAAGATAATGGTTAACTCTAGACTTGGACTTGTTAAGATTGTAGTGATTAAGGAAACATCCTCTTGGGAGTCTGTTCCACAGAGCAGTGGTTCACAGACAGAAGCTGCTTTAGTGGAACTTACTTCTCACCGATGAAATACAGAGGGAATGTGGGTGGTTTGCTCCTATGTAAGTGGCATAGCAAGTCCTAGCCTTGATAGTTAGACCTGGTGGAACCAAGGAATGTTGTTTATTCAAGCACTTTCCAACACCCACCCCCAAATAATTAATGCTAAAACCATCTTATTTGGTATGTTACTTTACAGCTTAAAAGTATTATAATTCAGTTAAGTGAAAGACTTGAATGATTTTTAAAGTTACATAATTTGAACTGAAGGACAAAATTGAAAAAAAAATCCTTTTTTTTTCTTTACGGTAAGGTTCATCCTGTACATGGTCCAGGGGACACTTGAGGTAGAGGGTCACGTTAAATGGTAGTCACAATGATAGGAGGGGATGATAAGGGCGAACTATCTATAGTTAACCATTATTAACAGGTTAAGATTGTAGTGATGAGAGAAACATCCTCTTGTGAGCCTGTTCCACAGAGCAGTGGTGGCGGTGACAGAGATGGCTGTGAAGGCCCAACCTACTGCTGAAAAGTCATGAGGAGGAGTCACAGACGAGTGTGGGTGGTGGATGCAGCTGACCTAGTCGGGCCCTCCTGACAGCATGTCACAGAACCTCATGTTGATGGTTGAACCTGAAAATCTCAGTCCTGCCTCAGATGATCCTACACCAGGAAGGTCGATTTGCAATAACAGTTTACCAGGTTTCAGGGTCAATGTTATTTTCTGTTACATTTAAATATCTTTTAGTCTAAGAACTGGTGTGTCTACTTACATTTATACCTTGGTCAGTCTATGAACTTTTCAGCCGGTCCTTATATATATGTAAGAGAAGGGAACAAATATCGGTTATAATTCTATATCAAAAGAATTCTGAAGATAAAGTAATGCTTAACTTCAAATTTATACTAAAAATGTTTGGTGTCCAATGTGTCAGGTGACTTCATTCAGTTTTCTACTGCTTTTATTTTTATCAGTACTGTGAAAGGACAAAATGTGTAACAGGATGTTTTTTTCTATTTTGTCATTCAAGTACAAATCTTATATATATATATATATATATATATATATATATATATATAGTGTGTGTCAAAAATAATTTTTACAAACTTAGGGGGTGGGTTCCTCTCACCAAAACAAGGACAAATTCATATAAACATATGTCCGCAAATCCTTCATTTTTGAGTTATTAAGTTTAAAGTTTATGGTAGATGCTGTGAAATGTACAATCTAATATACAATCAAAAAATATTATTACCATACTTTGTGGTGCCACGGATTCTGTCTCAGCAAGATAATGATAAAAAGCAGAAAAGGTTGGATGACTTGGTTGCCTTTCATCTGGAAACACAATCTGATACAGCCGTGCAGCCTTGCATACATTATCATTTGCCTGGCTGTATGTAAAGATTATATCTGCATTGTTAAACAGAATATTTTAAGTTAACTCACTTCTACACACAATACATTGTAAACAGACTAGCCACAAATGTACACGAATAACAAATGTAACCTAATCTACATGACAACAAAGCACCATCCATTGTAAACATTCTTTAAACTTAATAACTTGAAAACAAAGGATTTGTGAACATATGTTTATATGGACTTTTGTCCTTGTTTAGTGTGAGGAACCTGCCCCCAAGGTTTGTAAAAGTATTTCTGATACACCCTGTGTATATATAGAGAGAGACTTTGTATATCATATTCTACCCTTTCAAATATAATTTCCAATGACAATATTCCTAAATATTTATTTCCCACTTTTGTTTCATATTGCTATATTTTATCCTGATTTTCCTATAATGGTGAAATTAGTTGTTTCCATACAATAAACATTCAACATTTATTGACTGAACAGTGAGCAAAGCAATACTGTCAGTTGAAATTTATAAAAACTTTTGAAAAGATATTTTTTTAGGAAATTAGATTTTACAAGTCTACTGTGATTGATATATCTCGTATTGATGAGAGTTGCTTTTTAAACCTTTTGTTTTTGGTAGTGCAGAAAGTTAATCTATCAACTGCATCATTTTTCCCTTTCTAGTTACATGTTCTACCAATTTCTGTTGAAAGTGTTCAAGTGATGTAGTTTTAATTATTTAGCAAAGATCCTCGTTTGTAATTTTATAGATGTAAATAAACTATTAAGTGGACTAGTCCTGAAAGGTTATCTCAAATGGTATCTATCTCATTGTCATATATATTATTTGGGGTAGCAAGTGGACTAGTCCTGGAAGAAGGACCTAGAAAGGCATCTTCCTCACTGTCATGTGTTTTACTTGGGTATGAGTGACCTAGTCTTGGAAGGATTACCTAGAATGGCATCTTTCGCATTGTCATGTGTGTTACTTGGGGTAAAAGTGGGGTAGTAAGTGGGGTAGTAAGTGGACTAATCCTGGAAGGGGTACCCAGAATGGCATCTTTCGCAGTGTCATGTGTGATACTTGGAGTAGTGGGGTAGTAAGTGGAGTAGTAAATGGACTAATCCTGGAAGGGGTACCTAGAATGGCATCTTTCGTATTGTCATGTGTGTTACTTGGGGTAGTAAGTGGGGTAGTAAGTGGAGTAGTAAGTGGACTAATCCTGGAAGCGGTACCTAGAATGGCATCTTTCGTATTGTCATGGGTGTTAACTGGGGTAGTAAGTGGGGCAGTAAGTGGAGTAGTAAATGGACTAATCCTGGAAGCGGTACCTAGAATGGCATCTTTTGCATTGTCATGTGTGTTACTTGGGGTAGTAAGTGTGGTAGTAAGTAGATTAGTCAGTTGACTAATCCTTGAAGGAGTACCTAGAATATGTCATGTGTATTACCTCGGGTAGTAAGTGGGGTAGTAAGTGGAGTAGTAAGTGGAGTAGTAAATGGAGTAATACTGGAAGGGTACCTAGAATAGCATCTTTCGCATTGTCAAGTGTGTTACTTGGAGTAGTACGTGGGGTAGTAAGTAGAGTAGTAAATGGACTAATCCTGGAAGAGGTACCTAGAATGGCATCTTTCGCATTGTCATGTATGTTACTTGGGGTATTAAGTGGGGTAGTAAGTGGAGGAGTAGGTGGACTAATCCTGGAATGGGTACCTAGAATGGCATGTATTGCATTGTCATGGGTGTTAACTGGGGTAGTAAGTGGTGTAGTAAGTGGAGTAGTAAATGGACTAATCCTGGAAGGGGTACCTAGAATGGCATCTTTTGTATTGTCATGTGTGTTACTTGGGGTAGTAAGTGTGGTAGTAAGTAGATTAGTCAGTTGACTAATCCTTGAAGGAGTACCTAGAATATGTCATGTGTATTACCTGGGGTAGTAAGTAGTGTAGGAAGTGGAGTAGTAAGTGGAGTAGTAAATGGACTAATCCTGGAAGGGGTACCTAGAATAGCATCTTTCGCATTGTCATGTGTGTTACTTGGAGTAGTACGTAGGGTAGTAAGTAGAGTAGTAAATGGAGTAGTAAATGGACTAATCCTGGAAGAGGTACCTAGAATGGCATCTTTCGCATTGTCATGTATGTTACTTGGGGTATTAAGTGGACTAGTCCTGGAAGGGGTACCTAGAATGGCATCTTCCTCTCTGTCAAGTGTAGTACTTGGGGTAGTAAGTGTGGTAATAAGTAGAGTAGTCAGTTGACTAATCCTGGAAGAGGTACCTTGAATATGTCATGTGTGTTACTTGCAGTAGTACCTGGGGTAGTAAGTGGATTAGTAAGTGGACGAATCCTGGAAGGGGTACCTAGAATGGCACCTTTAACAGTGTCATGTGTGTTACTTGGGGTAGTACGTGGGGTAGTAAGTGGATTAGTAAGTGGACTAATTGTGGAAGGGGTACCTAGAATCGCATCTTTTGCATTGTCATGTGTGTTACTTGGGGTAGTAAGTGGAGTAGTAAGTGGTCTAATCCTGGAAGGGGTACCTAGAATGGCATCTTTTGCATTGTCATGTGTGATACTTGGAGTAGTAGGGTAGTAAGTGGAGTAGTAAATGGACTAATCCTGGAAGGGGTACCTAGAATGGCATCTTTTGCATTGTCGTGTGTGTTACTTGGGGTAGTAAGTGGATTAGTAAGTGGACTAATCCTGGAAGGGGCACCTAGAATGGCATCTTTCGCATTGTCATGTGTGTT
This sequence comes from Acanthosepion esculentum, assembly GCA_964036315.1. NCBI lineage: Eukaryota > Metazoa > Mollusca > Cephalopoda > Sepiida > Sepiidae > Acanthosepion > Acanthosepion esculentum. The sequence goes on along the minus strand of OZ038501.1, from coordinate 9,300,194 downwards.
ACTTGGGGTAGTAAGTGGGGTAGTAAGTGGACTAATCCTGGAAGGTGTACCTAGAATGGCATCTTTTGCATTGTCATGTGTGTTACTTGGGGTAGTAAGTGGATTAGTAAGTGGACTAATCCTGGAAGGGGTACCTAGAATGGCATCTTTTGCATTGTCGTGTGTGTTACTTGGGGTAGTAAGTGGATTAGTAAGTGGACTAATCCTGGAAGGGGCACCTAGAATGGCATCTTTCGCATTGTCATGTGTGTTACTTGGGGTAGTAAGTGGCGTAGTAAGTGGACTAATCCTGGAAGGTGTACCTAGAATGGCATCTTTTGCATTGTCATGTGTGTTACTTGGGGTAGTGAGTGGATTAGTAAGTGGACTAATCCTGGAAGGGGTACCTAGAATGGCATCTTTTGCATTGTCGTGTGTGTTACTTGGGGTAGTAAGTGGAGTAGTAAGTGGTCTAATCCTGGAAGGGGTACCTAGAATGGCATCTTTTGCATTGTCATGTGTGATACTTGGAGTAGTAGGGTAGTAAGTGGATTAGTAAGTGGACTAATCCTGGAAGGGGCACCTAGAATGGCATCTTTCGCATTGTCATGTGTCTTACTTGGGGTAGTATGTGGATTAGTAAGTGGACTAATCCTGGAAGGGGTAACTAGTATGGCATCTTTTGCATTGTCGTGTGTGTTACTTGGTGTAGTAAGTGGATTAGTAAGTGGACTAATCCTGGAAGGTGTACCTAGAATGGCATCTTTCGCATTGTCATGTGTGTTACTTGGGGTAGTAAGTGGGGGAGTAAGTGGACTAATCCTGGAAGGTGTACCTAGAATGGCATCTTTTGCATTGTTGTGTGTGTTACTTGGGGCAGTAAGTGGATTAGTAAGTGGACTAATCCTGGAAGGGGCACCTAGAATGGCATCTTTCGCATTGTCATGTGTGTTACTTGGGGTAGTAAGTGGGGGAGTAAGTGGACTAATCCTGGAAGGTGTACCTAGAATGGCATCTTTTGCATTGTCATGTGTGTTACTTGGGGTAGTAAGTGGATTAGTAAGTGGAATAATCCTGGAAGGGGTACCTAGAATGGCATCTTTCGCATTGTCATGTGTGTTACTTGGGGTAGTATGTGGATTAGTAAGTGGACTAATCCTGGAAGGTGTACCTAGAATGGCACCTTTGCATTGTCATGTGTGTTACTTGGATTAGTAAGTGGACCAATTCTGGAAGGTGTACCTAGAATGGCATCTTTTGCATTGTCGTGTGTGTTACTTGGGGTAGTAAGTGGGGTAGTAAGTGGAGTAGTAAGTGGTCTAATCCTGGAAGGGGTACCTAGAATGGCATCTTTTGCATTGTCATGTGTGATACTTGGAGTAGTAGGGTAGTAAGTGGAGTAGTAAATGGACTAATCCTGGAAGGTGTACCTAGAATGGCATCTTTTGCATTGTCGTGTGTGTTACTTGGATTAGTAAGTGGACTAATTCTGGAAGGTGTACCTAGAATGGCATCTTTTGCATTGTCGTGTGTGTTACTTGGGGTAGTAAGTGGATTAGTAAGTGGACTAATCCTGGAAGGGGTACCTAGAATGGCATCTTTTGCATTGTCATGAGTGTTACTTGGGGTAGTAAGTGGGGTAGTAAGTGGACTAATCCTTGAAGGTGTACCTAGAATGGCATCTTTTGCATTGTCGTGTGTGTTACTTGGGGTAGTATGTGGATTAGTAAGTGGACTAATCCTAGAAGGTGTACCTAGAATGGCATCTTTTGCATTTTTGTGTGTGTTACTTGGGGTAGTAAGCGGATTGGTAAGTGGACTAATCCTGGAAGGGGTACCTAGAATGGCATCTTTCGCATTGTCATGTGTGTTACTTGGGGTAGTATGTGGATTAGTAAGTGGACTAATCCTGGAAGGTGTACCTAGAATGGCATCTTTCGCATAGTCATGTCTGTTACTTGGAGTAGTAAGTGAACTAGTCTTGGAAGGGGTACCTAGAATGATATCTTTCATATTGTCATGTGTGTTACTGGGGGTAATAAGTGGGGTAGTAAATAGAGTAGTCAGTGGTCTAATCCTGGAATGGGTACCTAGAATGGCATCTTTCACATTATCATGTGTGTTACTTGGAGTAGTAAGTGGGGTAGTAAGTAGAGTAGTCATTTGACTAATCCTGGAAGAGGTACCTAGAATATGACATGTGTGTTACTTGGAGTAGTACGTGGGGTAGTAAGTGGACTAATCCTGGAAGGGGTACATAGAATGGAACCTTTTGCAGTGTTATGTCTGTTACTTTGGGGTAGTAAGTGGGGTAGTAAGTGTAGTAGTACGTGGATTAATCGTGTAAAGGGTACCTAGAATGGCATCTTTCGCATTGTCATGTGAGTTACTTGGGGTAGTAAGTGTGGTAGTAAGTGGGGTAGTAAGTGGAGTAATAAGTGGACTAATCATTGAAGGGGTGCCTAGAATGGCATCTTTTGCAGTGTCATGTGTGTTAGTTGGTGTAGTAAGTGGGGTAGTAAGTGGAGTAGTAAGTGGAGTAGTAAGTGGACTAATCTTGGAAGGGGTACCTAGAATGACATCTTTTGCATTGTCATGTGTGTTACTTGGGGTAGTAAGTGGAGTAGTAAGTGGAGTAGTAAATGGAGTAATCCTGGAAGGGGTACCTAGAATGGCATCTTTTGCAGTGTCATGTGTGATACTTGGGGTATTAAGTGGTCTAGTCCAGGAAGGGGTACCTAGAATGGCATCTGCCTCAAAGTCAAGTGTAGTACTTGGAGTAGTAAGTGAACTAATCTTGGAAGGGGCACCTAGAATGACATCTTTAGCATTGTCATGTGTGTTACTTGGGGTAGTAAGTGCGGTAGTAAGTAGAGTAGTCAGTGGACTATTCCTGGAAGGGGTAGCTAGAATATGTCATGTGTGTTACTTGGGGTCGTAAGTGGAGTAGTAAGTGGTCTAATCATGGAAGGGGTACCTAGAATGGCATCTTTGCATTGTCATGTGTGTTACTTGCGGTATTAAGTGGGGTAGTAAATGGAGTAGTAAGTGGAGTAGTAAATGTACTAATCCTTGAAGGGGTACCTAGAATTGCATCTTTTACAGTGTCATGTGTTTTACTTGGGGTAGTAAGTTGTGTAGTAAGTGGAGTAGTAAGTGGACTAATCATGGAAGTGGTACCTAGATGGCATCTTTTGCAGTGTCAAGTGTGTTACCTGGGGTAGTAAGTGGAGTATTAAGTGGACTAATCCTGCAAGGGGTACCTAGAATGGCATCTTTCGCATTGTCATGTGTGTTACTTTGGGTAGTAAGTGGAGTAGTAAGTGGAGTAGTAAGTGGAGTAATCCTGGAAGGGGTACATAGAATGGCATCTTTCACAGTGTCATGTGTGATACTTGGAGTAGTGGGGTAGTAAGTGGAGTAGTAAATGGACTAATCCTGCAAGGGGTACCTAGAATGGCATCTTTCGCATTGTCATGTGTGTTACTTTGGGTAGTAAGTGGGGTAGTATGTGGAGTAGTAAGTGGAGTAATCCTGGAAGGGGTACATAGAATGGCATCTTTCGCAGTGTCATGTGTGTTACTTGGGGTAGTATGTGGACTAGTCCTGTGAGGGACACCTAGAATGGCATCTTCCTCACTGTTAAGTGTGTTACTTGCGGTATTAAATGGTCTAGTCTTGGAAGGGTTACCTAGAATCGCATCTTACGCAGTGTCATATGTGTTACTTGCGGTAGTAAGTGGACTAGTCCTGGAAGCGGCACCTAGACCGGCATCTTCCTCACTGTCAAGTGTTTTACTTTTAGTAGTAAATGGACTAGTTTTGGAAGGGTTACGTAGAATGGCAACTTTCGCATTTTCATGTGTGTTACTTGGGGTAGTAAGTGGACTAGTACTGGTAGGGGTACCTAGAATGGTATCTTCCTCACTGTAATGGGTAGTAAGTGGATTAGTCCTGGAAGCGCTACCTGGAAAGTTAGGTCTCTCATTGTCATGTGCGTCATATGCATTTGTGTTAGGCAAACTAGCATCTAAATTACTCTCATGTGTGTCTATTGAAGTGTTATGCAGAGTAGACTTTGCTTTTTCCTTTGTAGATTCGGTGCTTTTACATTCTTGTACAAAATCTTGTAATTCATAAAAATCGTTTTCATCTAATGTCTGCTGCCAATACTCCTCAAAACTTTCCTTTGCATGATTCAGCAGTTTTTTTTTGTAAACCAGATCAGCCATGAATTTCAGCCAAGGTAGCATCAAATCTTTGTGCCCAAGTTCCTTGATAGCCAGCAGGATTCTTGTGATACGAAGATAATTATGGTTATACCTGTTAGGTAGGAAAATTAAAACCGTCATGTATATTCATATATGTGGCCAAAAAAAATATATTTAAACAAATGTAATTTAGAAGGTTATACTTACAAAAATGTGGGTAGATAATCTATGGAGATTACAAAACTTTATAACTGCTTACAAAATAGTTATATTAAAAGAGAAAAAAAACAAGCTATGGGAAACATTTTATTTCAGAATTTTATGGATTGGTGAGGTTAGCACTTGATTTGCTCAGCAAATCTCTCAAAGTGTAAATTCTTGCTATTTTCTTGTAGACCTAACACTGGTGTTTTTGTCCCAACCTTTGCTGAGATTTGTTTGTAAGGATGGACTTCGCCCACATCATGTAAGCTTAGTTATTTACAATTATAAATGTCAGTGTGAAGCTGAATATAAAGGTAGAACTATTCAAAGGTTGGAGACTAGAACAGATCAGATAACTGATTAATACTTCAGGTTCAGTGATTGCTGAACACTTGATAAATAATCCAGTGTGTGCCATGTTGTCTACCAGCGATTTCTTTACCATAATCAGCAAAGTGCACTTTGATTACAACTTGAGAATATTGAAGACAATATAAATTTGGTCTAAACAGTCTTCTTTCTGTAAACAGAAGGAATGGCTGCTGGGTCTTAATATAACCAGTATGGGATTATATAAACCATATATATATTTTTTTTCTCCTCTACTGATACCCTGATAGTTCTTATTTACGGTGTTTTTAAATGTTGTGAAGACAACATGTTTGTCCTCGATTAGCTCTAAAGAGCAAGGATCAAATACTGGTTAGCCTTTTTTTCCCTATTTGCTTGTTTTTTTTCTCTGGCATTTTTTTTTTGTTGATATTATTTTAATTCATCTCTTTATGGAGATTTATTTTATTATCCTTGCTTTTCTTCCCCTTGTTATGATTTTTTTTTTTCTTATATACAATTTTAATATATCTGTTTTGTTAGCAGTAAAAATGTGCCAATGAAAAGGGTAAACTTATTTTATATTATCTGCCTTGGAAGACTTGTAAAAATGTCAAATTTGATTGAGAGAAAATATATTTAAAATTTATAAAAAGAAACAAAATTCTGAAATAAAATGAAGTTTCTTATAGCTTCCCAGTGACATTGACTTAAAATTGATTATTTAAAAATAAACTTTTGTCTTTCAATCGTTTTTCCCCAAGTGTGGCAATAAAGCCACTAAAATGCAAGGAGTTACTGAGTTTGAAGGAAACTGAAAAAATGTCATTGGAGCAGAGATGTCAGGTTGGGACTTATAATTCTTCCATTAAAGGATGAAAAATGTTCATGGATTTTGATATCATTCTGGTGTTTTTTTTTTCATCCAAATTTGTGAATTTGTTTTGGATCATGCTAAGCCTAAAAAAAAATCCCATATAAAATTCAGTATTTTTTATTCATAATGTTGAATGTTTTAAAATTCTTCAGCTTTTTAACAAGAAAAGTTGATGTTAAAAATTGCTGCAAAACATTGTTGATTTATTTAAAATAGAATGATGTAATTCGTATTTTAATACATTAAATTTATTTTCAATTTTTCTTATGATTCATTATTGTACATAATTAGGTTACAATAAAATTTGTATTTTATATGAATACTAGCTTATGAAAATTGAGATATAGTAGAGTGGGGGACTCTGTATCATAAATCTGGTGGGTAAAGAACCTTGTCAGCCCAATAAGAGATGAATTGAAATAATGTATGTACTGATTCATAACTATTGAATCATGATTTTCTGATAAGCCTGCTCACCCCACAAGTGTTATATTAAATAAAATCCAGTATAAAAATTCATGTGAAATGCTTATGACCCTTAAGAAGACTTTATTAACCAATGAGGTATTTGGTTGGATTTATGCATTTTTTTCTAAGAATAGACAACAAAATTTTAAATAATAATTATCCATTTTAAAAATGAATGTATAACAATAGCTAGATTAACTGGAAAATTAAAGAAGAAATCCAAGATATGACATAATCTGAGAAGAAAATGTATAATGTCCAGAAAATTATTTTTTTTCAAAATTTATAATTACAGTTAATTACAGTTACTTATTATGTGTTTTTGTATTAACTTTTCTTGTTCTCTTGTTCACAGACATTTTTTATAAATTTGCAAATAAAAGATTTATCTTTCATAAATTTTCTTCATATGGTAAATAATAAATATTGCATTGTAGTTGTTTCACATATTTTTATAAACTTGTAGATATAAAATTATTATGGCAAATAAACAATCTAATAAAGAAATAATGTTTAATATCTTTGTTGTCAATACTCAGGAAAAAAGAAAATTTATAAATCCAGTTTCAAATATTTACATTTTATTAAAAGTCTAAAAATAGCTTTTTAAAACAATAAAAATCACTGAGCGAATTTACAGCAATGGGGAGTCAAGAAGAAAACAATTCTTTTAACCCACCAATCATCAAGAGATGCAGATCTAAATGGTGCAGCCACTCCTATCTGAGGATGCCAGTCTACTAGGGTAGCTAGCTAATCCACATTGCTGATGTCTGCTCAGGCACATTTGTTTTTGTACAGTACCCATAGAGCCCACCTGTGGTTTATATTATATTATGTTGAACAGACCTTAGTTACAGTTTTTGGGAGAGAGTGTGTTATCTAGAGTGATCAACAGTCTGAACAAGGCCAGTACACTCAAGGCCTCGGCCACGATGATTTGTGACTTTGTGCTAGGACAACCATCGACAGCTCCCAATACCGAACCTTTGCCATAGAGTTAGGGTCATAGAAACAGAGCATGTGTAGAGCTTGGATCATGGAAAGATGAAAGGCTTAGAGCAATGGCTCATCACAAGATGCCAGGCATAGAGCTAGGATCATAGAGAGAGGCCATGTGCAGAACTAGGATCATCGAAAGATGTCAGGTATAGAGCTAGGATCATCAAAAGATGCATGTGTAGAGCCAAGATCATAGAAAACGCCAGGCATGGGGCTGCAATCATCGAAAGATACCAGGTCTAGACCAAGAATCCTAAAAAAGATGACAGGCATAATGCTAGGATCATAGAAAGATGTCAGTTTTAGAGCTAGGATCATTGAAAGATGTCAGGCACAGAACTAGGATCATGGAAAGATGCCATGTGTAGAACTAGCATCATCGAATAATGTCAGGCATAGAGTAATGATCATCAAAAGATATGTTTAGCTAGAATCATAAAAAGATGTCAGGCATAGAGCATCTGTAGAGCTAGGATCATAGAAAGATGCCATGTGTAGAGTTGAGATTATAAAAAGATGCCAGGCAGAGGGCTAGAAATTGTGATTCTCAACCACCGTGCTGTGGCACACTAGTATGACATGCAATCCTCTTACATGTGTCATGAAATATTGTCATGATATACATATATATGCACAGGCAGTAGATTAGTAATGGTATAGTGTAAGTATTTTCAAATAAATAACTAAAAAGGCTTTATCAGTTTTATTGCGATTTTCTGCTTCATATTTATGTGAATTTTGCTTCTTATTCTTAAATAATATAAAAAATAAGAAGCAAGAAAGACTATGCTCAACTGAAGAAGAAATGAAGGTCTGCTTATTGCACATTCGACCGAACATTGAAAAAGTTGCAGCACAAACACCAGACACAGGTTTCACACAAAAATAAGCGACACAAGTAGTTGAAAAGAAACATAGAAATATAGTAAGTTCATATTTGTGTCTATTTTTTAAAAATCTATGGTTTTATTTCATAACATTTGAATGTATACCCTTTAAAAATGTTGTTGAGTGTGTCGTGATATTTTCATTTGCTCCTAGATGTGCTGTTGCTTAAAATGCTTGAGAAACACTAGGTTAAAATCATTGAAAAATATCAGGGATAGTGCTAGAAACATCGAAAGATGCCAAGCATAGAGCTTGAAAGATGCTATGTGTAGATCCAAGATCATAGTAAGGTAACAGGTATACTGCCGAGATCATAGAAAGATGGCAAACATAGACACGAGATATATTGAAACGGCATAGACATAGGATCATTGAAAGATGCTATGTGTAGATCCAAGATCATAGTAAGGTAACAGGTATACTGCCGAGATCATAGAAAGATGGCAAACATAGACACGAGATATATTGAAACGGCATAGACATAGGATCATTGAAAGATGCTATGTGTAGATCCAAGATCATAGTAAGGTAACAGGTATACTGCCGAGATCATAGAAAGATGGCAAACATAGACACGAGATATATTGAAACGGCATAGACATAGGATCATTGAAAGATGCTATGTGTAGATCCAAGATCATAGTAAGGTAACAGGTATACTGCCGAGATCATAGAAAGATGGCAAACATAGACACGAGATATATTGAAACGGCATAGACATAGGATCATTGAAAGATGCTATGTGTAGATCCAAGATCATAGTAAGGTAACAGGTATACTGCCGAGATCATAGAAAGATGGCAAACATAGACACGAGATATATTGAAATGGCATAGACATAGGATCATTGAAAGATGTTAGGCATAGAGCTAAGATCATGGGAAAAGGCCATGTGTAGATCTAGGATCATTGAAGAGACCAGGCATCGATCTAGGGTCATCGAAAGATACCTGTCATACAGCTAGGATCATGAATATGTAGAACTTTGCATGATTTCAAATTGATATTGATTAAAAAAATATACTTTTGATACATTTCAATATTACATAGCTTACTGTCGGTTAAGCACTGCAAGCCTCTCTCTGGAGTTTTCTGCACATTCAAACTGGTTGCTCCTTGTGAGTTGCATGCCATAAAAATGCAACATCATTTCAAAAGCCCTCTTCACCCTTTCTTTCAACTCTGGTGACCCGTTAATAATCTGCAAAAATATAAAAAGTCATAAAATGTAGATGAATATTCTTATTTCATTCAAGTAATTATAAATAATCTTCGAGATGTGGATGATCATGGCTCTCCACAACTTCCTATCTGAGTTGCTCCAATTAATTCTTGTTCTTTTATGACCCCTCTTTATCTTTGCACTACTTGTTCAACTCATTTGCACTATTTATTAAGTTCCCCCTTCTTTTTCTATGTGTCATGTCCCTTCAGGATATTGGTGATCATGGCTCTCCACAACTTCCTGTCTTTTGTTGTTCAAAGTAATTCTTGCTCATTTATGACACCTCTTTATTGTTGCAGCACTTGTTCCACTTATTTGCTCTAACTCATCAAGTAGGTTCTGCCTCCATTCTTTTATATGAGTTATTTCCCTTTGACATATGGGTTATCATGGCTCTCTACACCTTCCTCTAAGTAATTATTGCTTCTTTATGACACATCTTTGCAGTGCTTGTTCTACCCATTTGCTGTAACTTATCAAGTAGATTCCCACTTCTTTTCCCCGCCTCTCTCACTCTCTGTCTCATGTCTCTTCAGGTTATAGGCAATCATGGCTCTTCATAACTTTATGCATTCTGTTGTATAAAAAGCAGGTGAATATTTTTATTTCATTGAAATAATTATATATAATCTGTAGATAAACAACTGACGATGAAATATAATTCGAAAACATCTCCTCTAAATAAGAAATATATTAATGAAACTTCACACCACATTATCATACACTGACAAATCAAAACATCATGGCCTCCTGTGCACTAAGATGTTGGTCATCCATGTACCAATAAAACAGCTTTTACTTGATCAGGCATGAACTCTACAAGAATTCTAAAGATTTCCTTTGAGATCTGGTGCCAGGTTCTTAACAGCATGTCCTTAAATAGTGCAAGTTGTTGGATTAACTTTTGTAGTGGACCAGGCGGTGTGTGAATGTGAGAAGAGAAGATGAGTTATCTCTAGGTTAAGGCTTCCGCTGGCCGGTCCAGCTACATAAGAATGTTGGACTTTAATGGAGTCCAAAGAAACAAACAAGACCGATATACATGTATGCGAACAAATATATATTAATAACAAATAGATTAATACACGAATTACAAATACATAGAAGACATGAATAAAATGTTACAGTGTCTGTATGGAAAGTCGTGTGTGTGTTGAGTTGAATGTCTGTATGGGTGAATTTTGTTTTAGCGTGTTCCCAGAATATGGGAAACGCTGGTTGTGTATAAGAGTTCACATATTGGAAATTTTAAGAGAAAGTTTTGTATACCTCGCCTCACGTGCGAGGTTGCAGCCCGCGTCCGAAGTCGAGATAGTTGCTCGCACGTGCGCATAAGCAGAGAAAAAAGGGAAAAAAGCGAAGGGTGAACAAGTATTTATACACGTGGGAGAGAGACCCCAGTTGGAGGGTTAAGGAAATGAAGAGGAGCTAACTGCGACAATTTCCTTCCTGTTCTTCTGTTGACATACACTAAGATTGATCAGTCAGTGAAGCCTCATCTGTACAGACATGCAGTCTTCTAGTAGATGTTGCTAAGACAGAATGTACCCCAGGACTCATGAGTAGAGACTGCCTCTCACCAATGACATGATGACTTGTAAGTAAAGACAGATTTTTAACATCCACTAGATTTCCTTTTTATTGTCAGAGAGAAAGCATGTATCACATTTCTATACTTTATTAGCATGTTCTCTTTCTAGAAAATAAAACCTTATCTATGTTCTTATGACTTCTCCCTAACCTTCTTTATTTTATTATTGCAAATGTTCAGGTAATTATCTGCGTTTGATGGCCAGATACTAACAAGGTCGTCCAGTGTATATTTGGCAACCAAACAATGTGATAAAGGATCTTCAACACAAATCTATTGATCTAACATGTACCAGAAGTTCTCAACCTGATTGAAACTTATGAATTTTTGTGGCCAGAGTCAAATAGTCCTGAAACTATTCATGGTTGTCAGCATTCTGGGATCTTACTTTACACTGAGTAACCAAGAGACTACATTAAATTGCATAAATACCATGGTTCACTGGAAGGCATTCACAGAGTTTTGCAATTGTGAATCTTCTCTTAGCTGTAATGAGAACATCAGTATGTTTGGCTCCATTCTAATTTACAGCAGCAGCTGGCCTGCTACTGTAGAGCCTGTCACTAAGGCCAGTTTCTCCTTTCTCTCTAGGATTGCCAGTAACTCTACTAAGCCATATCCTTATTGTGCTTACATCAAGTGCAGCTTTCCATAGAAATTCACTAATATCTTGTGAATGCTTGCAGAAATTTCTCCTTCTGAGAAAAAAAAATTCTAGGAAAGCATTTTACTTGCTACATATGTTCAGAGAGGCAACTATTTTGAAAGAAGATTATAGACAGGAAAAGAGAAGGCAGCTCCATAAAGTTTTCCCCTGGGCTTAAACAAAATATTTTTCGAAGAATTCTCATATTTTTGAAGTAGAACAGAAATTTGGTAAGCAGTATATAATAAATTTGACATTTGTATGAAAGAGGTTTCTCCATTGAAGATATTGAAGGATATAAATCCTATTCAGCTGTTTCGAAATATAAAGTCAATATTTAAAAACTACCTTTGTACCCACTTATTCATTAGTATAGTGAGGTGTTACAGACATAAAGAGAGAGGAAAGATGCAGAATCTTTAGAACATTATCTAAAAACCTGAAACTACCAATTAAATAAACATTATAAAGAGAAAAAAATGTCATTTGGGTGAAGAAGTACATGAAAACTGATTTCTCAACAGTATTGTTTTTTGTTCAAATTTAAACAAAAAAAAACAAACTTTATAATGCATTTTTATTTTGAAATTTTTTTTATCCTAAAAGTGTTTTTTAAATTTTGAAAACCATTACAATAAACCCCTCTTTCTTTCATCTACGCCCGTGTTGCTGTTCCTTTCACTTGTGTATCCCATTTGTCTGTTTGTAACCTTATTTAAGGATACAAAAAAGACAAAATTGGTGTGTTCATCTGAAAGTTAAATTTTATTACTTGTGGAATGAGGAATGTTGAGTCTTCGATAATAATGTACACTACAAATATTGTCTTGCAATAAACAATACCTTGATGATAACATTGTGCTGTGTCGGATATTAGACAATTTATAAAAAGATGCACTTACACTTTTTTTTTTAGCATAGATAGAAAAATTTGAAACCTAGTTTCCCTGGGTTTTTTTTTTTCAAAGTTGTACTTGAAGAAATATTGTGGAAAGTAGGTATTATGGCACTGCACACAAAATATCTTTATTACATTCATATAGTCTTCATATTCTATGAACCTTCAGATAGACCCTCCTAGAATAGATTTGAAGAATGCACATTTCTAGCAAAATTGCTTTCTTGATTATTTCATCAAAAAAATAAATAAATTTAAAACTCTCAAACCTCTACATCTCTGTCTGTGAGAACACAAGCATATGAGTTAATTCCAGGCATTCGGTTTGGGAACAGCCTGCAACAAAAATTTAAGTGAGTTAAAAATCAATAATAATTTCAAAAATATATTTTATTTTTTTAGCATGATTAATTATTAAGAGGATGCATAGGGGAGTAATGGATTGTGGCTTGTATTGTGGAATCAAAGAGCTGAGTTCAATTTCCTGTCAAGTTCATTACATTCACTTACACGTTAATATCCTTAGGAAAGGTATGAATCCATTTTTTCTCTCACCAGTTATGGGTAAATAGTAGGAAAGACTAAGTCCTATAGCCTTGAGTGGCAATCAGTCTAGGAGAAGTAAAAACACTGAATTCAAAACCAACCTGGAGAGATTTGGGCTCTGTCAGGCTATTTTGCTGAGGAATTACCACTACTACTATGGCTGTAGTGCATGTGGTGCCGCTACAACCCAAATGATTTACAGTTTTAAAATAAAAAATTATAAGTTCCTCAATTTTCTTATTACTATAAATGTTATTTATAATAGGTACATGTGTCTGATTTGACAACCTGTTTTTTTTTTCTTACATATTTGAAGATACAAACTTCTTTTTTCTTCCTCTATTTCTCTCTCTTCAATTATGTAAGGTCAAGTTAATTCTGCTAAATTTTTTGTCTGGTTTATTTTCAAATTCTCTGGCTAAATTTATATCATTTAATAAAATGTAGTTGGTCTGATGCGGCAGATATAGATATGCATATCTGCTGAAATAAATTTATAACTGATTTATATGATGTTTTAATTTTTTCCTTACTATTATTTATATTGCTCTGAATATAAATGTATAAATTGAGCTCTCTTCATAAATATGATTCTTATATATTTTTATATTAAAAAGACCTTCTTGGAATAATCTTTACAGATTTGGTATTATATATATATATATAATTATATACACACATATATATATATATATATATATATATATATATATATATATATATTCATTTCATCCCAAGCAAGGCAAAAAAGCTACTAAGATACAAGGGGTTACTGAGAATGAAAGAATCTGAGAAAAAAACATTATTAAGGAGAGAGAACAATAAAAGAACAGGATTCAATGAGACAGAAGATGATAATTAACATTGCGTTAAAAATTTTCAAAATCAAAGTTAGCTGAAAATCAAAAATTTCGAATAAAGTTCCACAAATAAGAAGTGCAAGAAAAGAAACTATTAGCATAGAACTTACAGTTACATCTAGTAATTTCAATGATAAAACTTAGTTGCCAATCTAGTATTGTGCTTAATTTCATAAAGTCACAATACCAAAAAGGAAAGCTCGTCAGAACAATTACTAAGAAAATATTTTTAGAAAAGGCATAGGAAAGTTATGTTATGGCAATGGGAAAGTAATTGAATCCGAGCTGCTAGTTCAGGACCAATAACATTGCAGATTCTTCTTTGGATTTTGCCAAGAATCTTAAAGTACATAGCAGAAGCACCAGACCAGATATGATTATTCAATGAAGAATGCTAAAGAAGACACTGACTGAAAAGTTATAATTAAAGCAATATGCGGAAAATATTTTGTAGAATAAAGAAATTTATAGAAAATTCCATGTTTTACTTACCATTGTATATAAAAATGATTTTTCTCTAACAAGCTATAGTTTCCTGTCCAATTTTCCAAAATATATTCAATTCGATGCCCTAAACAGGAAAAAAAAGCTTGAGCAAGTTTCTACTATTGTGACATGAGAATAATAGTATTTTACAACAACAAATAAGAACAATAAGAACAACAAGAAATAATAATAACAAGAAAAAAACCATGAAAATTTCAGTTTTCCAATTTGATTTTCCAATTAATCCTAATTCTTCAGTTAAGGATTGAAGAAGCTCATGGTGAATTCTATAACAATAAAATATCTGTAGAAATTCCTGTATCTCATCATTAAATATTTGAGCATAACAATTTTAACAAAATATTGCAATAACAATCATAAATATGAATGCCTGAGTTGTGAGTTTGATCCTCATTGGTTGCTTCATATCTTCAGCCTTGTGCTACATCCAAGCTATACTTAGAAAAATCACCATAAATATGAATGCTTGTCATTATTTTAAGAAGTAAGGGGGTACAAATGAAAATATTTGAAATTGACAACTTTTTTCATTTCAATGAAACAGCTGTTAAACACTTCAATCTTCCTTTCTTTCTTTTTCTCACTGAAACCAAGTAGTGTCCTTTAATCTCTTTCTACTTGATCAAAACAGAATAGTTCATTATTTATGGGGTATTGGCAGGGCATAATGTTCAAGCACAATTATTATGTAGAAAATAAAACTTTAATGCTACACCAAGCACAGTTCTCAAGACTTCTGATTGAAGGTGTTATCATGCACATATTTTGTCTTGATGAATTTAAATAGCCTACATTAAATATACCATTCAGTACCATAGATTTGCTTGTTTCTTGCCTAACCATAAGCAGTTGGACATATCCTCAAGGGGCTGACACACTGTGCATATCTGTTCATGAGCAGGAGTAGTTGGCAGGCATCATGCCTAGTTACTGAGAGTTTTTTTTAAGTTTGAAGGGTAAGGTATTTTGTAGGGATTGATATAAGTAATAATCCAAATTATTATTTATGGATTATTCTTAAACAGCATTTTAATTTGAACGCCATCAATGACTGCAGGCTTACCAGAATATTCTGGACCTTCCAGATTAAAATTTTCACTTCTCAACTTAGTGAAACATTTATGAACAGTACACTCAACTACAGCACCATCCCTATAAATGGTACATATTGTTTTTGCTGTTTGTATAGCATTTTTTTCCTTTCCAGAGATAAAAAATGATGAAAGTGCTTCTCATTTTCGTCCATTTTCACTTTTAATATAAAACATTTAAAAGTCAAAATCCATACATCAATTGTATAGAGAGATGCATTGAAATTTCTCCATTCAGAATTTTACTGCTTTTAAACTTCAATCTTTCATAAAATTGACCTTGCTAATCGAACGATCCTCCGTGGCTCGATCGGTTAAGGCACGTCAGGCTAAATGACGGTTCCATATAGGATACAGGTTTGATTCCTGTCGGAGGATGAATATCTTCTATGAAAATTTCTCAGGCATTCAGGCTGGTAAATGTTATTAATACTGCTTATTATAAAACAGAGCATTTACTTAAATATTTGTATCTATAAAAAGAATGTATAAACATAAAAATGTCTTAATATATATATATACATATATGTACATATATATATATATATATATATATATATATATATATATATATATATATATACTAGCTTAAAAGCCATCCTATTGGGTGGCATTTAAGCTACGTCCTTGATTGGGCCTTCATCACAATAGGTAGGAAGGAGTAGATATGATAGGCAACAATAAACAAACAGAACTCAAAATTTATTTCTGCATTTAAGTATTGCATTAATATGGAAACTTACCGTTTAAAAGTTCAATGATAATTCATCTGACACCACTTAACTTGAAGACAATTTGATGTACATAGGGCCTTACTTTTTGTACAAACAATTATTTTTATTTTATAGGTGACTTTCTCTGGATTTGGCAATTAATTTAGATTGTTCCCAAATTTATTTCCAAGTTATAAAAATTGTACAAAAAAATTTGTTGTAAAAAAATTGTACAAAAAATTTGTTGCAAAAAAATTGTACAAAAAAATTTGTTGCAAAAAAATTGCCAAAAACAATTACAGTAATGAAAACGTGGGAATCCAAAATTTCAGGATTGCTGCTCTGGATCTGGCCCAGAATGTTTGTAATTTGCTCACAGAGTTGGCTTGATTTCAAAATGGTATGATATGTTGGTCTATGGCCTCAGGGAGTAAAGTTGAAAAAATGTAACACAGTGACACACTGACATTTGAATTTATAATATAGATATATAGAAAAAAAATGAAAGAAAGAAAATGTGTGCATGTGTATTTGTGTGTATGTTTAAATAATGAATCATAGTACACACACACACATTTCTTCCTTTGGATCTGATGAAGCTTTGAAAGGTATAATGCATAATCAAATCTAGTTTCAACAAAATGTTTTCCATTTGTAAAATTTCTTAAAAACCTTGTCAGCATTCTTTATCCTATTTTAAACGTGTGTGTGTGCGTGCACGTGTGTGTGATAAATTCTGTTTGTAAATACTTTTTCTGTTATTCCAATATGGTGAAAGGTAGCAGCCAACCTACTGCATTGGAACTAAAATTTATAGCATTTTTTAAGTGAATTTCAATGTCAATATTTAGAAATTTGTCTATAGATTTACTCAACCACATATGTGCCATTTTGTTCCACTATCTTTCACTATATTTGAAGCAGCCTCATGATTCCATCCTCTCAGAACTTGTCATCTTTCTGAGTGTTGAACTGACATCTGATAAATTGTCGTTTGTCAGTCAACTTGTCTGAGAGTATTCATTGTAATTTGACAAATACTCAAATCTTTTTCCCCTAGAGCTAACACTGGTCGCATGAGTAATAATGATCTTTATTGCATTTCATAAGTTTCATTCATCAAGAACTTTTCCAATTCCTTCAGCAATAGTTTCTGCTTTGCCATCTTTCAAATGCAGAGTATCCAATTGAAATTCAGTTCCATCATTTTGGTATACAAATACCTGAAACTTATTTTCTATGTGGATTAATTTTTTTTTTCATTTGAGTTTAGCCTTCTTTGAAATTGAGAGAAAATTAAAGCCAGTTTCATTTTTTAAAGCAAAAGATTTAGGATTAAGGAATTACTTTTTCAGAAAAATTATCAAAATATTATAACCCAAGTGTTTATGTACCCAAGACTAAAAACATAATACATTGAACATCTGATTATTAAACCAATCCTCTGCACAGTCATATGAAAGAATCTGTATACTTTCTCCAATGTTTTCCTTGTTGAAAGTATGAGAATGAATGCAAGAATAGTGAAAATGGCTCTTGAATTCCAACTATCATTGCTAAGGTTTGGGATCATCTTAAATTCAATCAAAGAAAAATGCCCTCATAGCAAATGGTAGAAAATATCATCATGCTCATCCTGATTAATGGAGGATCTCTTCTGTTCTATAAACAAACTCTGCCTTCATTTTTTCATAATACTTAACTAGCTGAAACAAATAAATATTCAGTAACTGGAGTCTATCACAGTTAACAGGGGGGAAAACTACCTGCTACTCACCATAATCTATAGAGGTGTAGAAGGTAGTGAAATCTTCAATTAGAAAACAAAGCTAGTCACCAACTGACAGTTAGCAGAAAGTGCTATGACATGAGCAGTAATTTTAAGTTTATGTAGATACATTTTCCTTTTAATTTAAGGTGACCATTTTTTTTAAATTGAAAGAAAAATGGAACCATTTTTTGTTTGTAAGCAAAAGTGCAGGAATTAATTTTTTTGCCAAAAAAAAATCAAAATGTTAAAAACCTAGTGTCTATGCATATAAGGATTAGAAAAAGGGATAGTATACAGAGAATAGATTTGTTAATAGAATTTGGGAAGGATCTATATACCTAACTTTCATGCACTGAATATTGCTGCCACATCTGGTCTTGCACTTCTGCTATATATTTAGAGATTCTTGATAAAATTCAAAGAAGAATCTGCAATGTTATTGATCCTGACCTGGCATCTTGGGTTCAGTCACTTTTGCCACTACCATAGTGTAGCTTCCCTATTTTATAAATACTTTCATGGTAATTTTTTTGATGAGCTTTCCTCTTTGGTATGTTTTATGTTTTTTTCTCATATTCTCTCCCACTCAGTGGATTTATTGCCTTGCGTGGGTTGAAATGATTAAAAAAGAACTGCCTTTTTTTTTTTCCACATGGTTTGTCAAGTATGAAATCTGATATTTTTCCTGTGGCAAGACAGGCTATTTTCTGTTTATTACTGACTAAAATATTTGCATATACTTAGTAATATTATGCATTTTTTTTTTCATTTAGGGATGAAGTTTTTATTTTTTAGATTGAAAGAAATTAGTATAATTTCCACTGTTCTGCAGCAAAAGTTTAATGATACAGGAATTGTTTTTGAGTAGAAAAAGTCATAGCTCTGATGCCTATCTGCAAGTGGTTTAATAGATAACAGCTTGAAATGAGAAAATGAAAAGCCAAGTTTGATATCCAGTTGACTTACATGCAAAATACCCCTGAATAATGTTTGAATCTGTAGACGGTAAAAACAACACAAAAAACAAATAAACAAAGTGACAAGAGCTGCTCTTCTCTGCCGTCGCTACAAAGAAAGAGATTGCAAGACTCCTTTCCTCGGCCGTTACACAGTCGTGAAACGGACACCCAAATCAAACGTACCGGCTATAACTGCCTCTTAGTACGCCAGTCAGTTTGCACGTCCGACTCTGTTTCACAAAGTCCGCCGAAAGACTGGTGTTCTCTGTGCCGCTAACGTCTCCTTTTTATGGCACTCCGACACTGCCAAAATTTGCATGTGTTGTTACGCAATCTCATTCTGAACGAGACTGGTGCGCATAAAACGCGTCTTCACAAGCGGCCATGTTTCTTGCAGGATTCGCCACGCAGGCAAGACACGTTCGTACGCGTTTCGAGTTCCGGGGTAAGTCATCACAGAATCCATCTCTTCTTCCCCCAAATATGGGTTAAATAGTAGGACTTATATTTGGAAAAAATCATTGTTATCTCCAAAGATTTGTTAATGACTTGTAAAAAAATATTCTTACAAGCAAATTATGTTTCAGCTTTAAATAACCTACAAAGGGTTGACAAGCCATAAAAAACAAATCAATCATATGAGATATGGAGTATAGTTGCAATGTTCAATATCATGTTAACAGTATACTGAACTATGGCATCATCTGTATAAATGGCACATTTTTTTTTTGTTGTCTGTGCTGCATTTTTTTGTTTCTGGAAATCAGAGGACATCAAATGAAAATGCATTTCATTTTCCTCTATTTTCACTTTTAAAATAAAGACATTTAAAACTCACAATCCATACACAAATCATATAGAAATGTCACCTTTCAGAATATCTAAACTACAGTTCAAACTTTGGGTTCACTCTTGGTAATTTTTTAAATTGGGCCCAAAAGTAGTTGTTTTGTACTTTAAATAAGAGAAAATTATTATACCTGGTTAAAAAAAAAGTGAGACATGATTTTTTTTATTAGAAATTTTATTATAACAAAAAGAAAAAAAGCATTTTATGATTAAATTTTGCTCTCATCAAAATATCCTCCTTTAACTTTGATTACTGCAGCATAAATTTTTGGCATTCATTGCAAAAGTTTCTCAAAGTATAAGTTTGATAATTGAGTCCATTCTTTTTCAATGACTCTAAGAGCTCTTTTTCATTTTTTTCACTCTTCTCTCAACTTCATCCCAGTCTAATTTTGGGATTGGCTTCAAACATTTGAACTGTAGTGTACATATGACATAAATTTCAGTTACATGTGAAACAAAATGAAGTGTTCAGACATCACCAATTGAAAAATATTATGAACTTTTGTTCCAATCTGATAGATAATTGGTAACATACTTAACTAGAGACTATGTGAGTGTACTGGGTTGCCAAACCTGAAGGAATTTCTAGCTGCAGAATTTACATTGTTTATTTTACCATTTCATACTGGCACTGTGTTTGCTAGAACTTGTTCCACATTCATGTTTAGAGATTATTTCCTCATTAATTTCTACAGCAATTGATTTTATTTGCATTATTTAAAATCAGACTATTGCTATCATCATTGTTATTGCTATCACAGTGTTTTGGCCATTGTGCTCACTGGCCATCAACAGGTGTATGTCAACCCAAATTGATATATACCTGATGAAAATCTGGAGGGCACAATAGGTGAATCATTTTTGCAGCAACAAAGATAAGAACAATAGTCTGCATGTAAATAATGATAACTCTTCATCTCAGAAATTCAGACAGGAAGCAATTGATTTTTTTACTAACTTCCATTGATCCATGGTTATGTTTTCAGTAAAATTATTTTTTAAATATTATTTTCATTATAAAACAGGAAAATTTGCAAGTTCACAGCTTACAATATGAAATAGTACAATATGGAAACATTTGACATGGCAATCATAGAGATGTGCCCATAGGTCTAGTTTACAGTCCAGTTGTAACACTATTTAGGAACGGCAGGTTAATTAATCAATTAATTAACCACAGAAGTTAATTACGGGGATTACTTAAACCGATAGATATAACAAAAGACATACTGAGCGATTACTTAAACCGATAGATATAACGAAAGACATACTGAGCGATATTCTTTTTGTTTTGTTATTTTCCCAAACAGAGTATCGGTGAAAAAAAAAAAAAAAGATTTTTTGTTTTGTCATTTTCAAGTCCGATTCAAGATAACCACTTTACTTTCTCGCGGAAGTGTGATGCTGAGATATGCCAAATTATCTGCGAAGACAAAAGAAGGAAAGAGAGAAAGAAGAGAAAGAAACAGAGAGACAAGACTTAACAACTTAGATGATAAGAGGAGGAAAGAATGCCACCCACAAAAGCGATGTTGTTTTGAGTGGGGGAATGAGGGAAATTCTGATGGTCATTTTTTGAGAGATACCAGAGCTTCTGGGCAGATAAAACATTGGCTGTGTCAGGATGACGAACTTGTGTTATCAGTAGTTGATGGGTCGTCTGCCGACCGCACGCAGGGCCCTCGATCGAGATGTCGCCTGGACAGGACATCTGCATTTTGCAAGTTCGTTTGTGATAACGAAGGCTATGTTAGGGTATTTTAATTAACCCAATTTCGCCAAAAAGAATTGTCCACTTAATATTGACGGAAAAACCTGGTTGAGAAAAAACATATCCCGTGAAGTTGGATAAAAATTGAGATTATCAGTTGACGCCTATTGGCCGAATAGCCAGGCGGAGATGATCATGTGACGCAGAGAGGAGGCCTGCCACCGCCCATTGAGAGGATAGGTATGAGATGTTACTGCGAGGAAGTGGGAAAACCGTTGACGCCCTCTAAAGTATGGTGAGATACCCATATGAGAGCAGAAGAGGGTGGGAGTGGAATAAGATTTCCAAATACGGAAAATGATAATTATTTTTGGCCGAAAACAAAGAAAATCCTTATTGGGGATTTGAAATCAACGTGGTGGCCACACCACGTCCGACCCCACGCCAGGTTTTGATCGGCGTCCATATAAGCAAACATCTACGGGTGTTTCAGAGAGTTCGTAGTTGAGAGTTGAGTAGAGTCGAGTCGGGTCGAGTCCAGACAGTGAGTCAGAAGTCGAGACAGAGACGTGCCTCGCACAGGTGACCGCACGATTCCATGCCTTCCGACTTAGACTTCTAACCAAGAACAGATTTGTTGAAGTCCGACTTTAGATTTTCCACCAAAACAAGTTTCCGACTTAGACTTCTAACCAAGAACAAATTATAGAAGTGTGACTTATATTCGCCATCCAGATATCCAGAACTAGTTAAGGAACGCAAAAGTGTTACAATCCACATTTTTTTTTTTCTTCGGGCTGGGAGAGAAAGAGAGAGACGCACTCCTGTAACTCAACAAACCGACATAAAATTAATCACTATTCCTAACCAGTCGCTTGCCTTGAAGTTGTTGTTTGTGCTTTTGTTTTTTTTTGTCTACAATTATTGTGCAGTATCACCTTGACCCGGATTCGGCTGGCACTACGGCCCGACGTCTGATTGATCTCGTCAACCTAAGATCAAATCACAACGTGGGTAGGTTGAATCGAGATCAAAGCAGTTGCTTTGGTGACCAGGTGTTGGAAGCGAGCCGAGTACGACAAGTTGGTACTAGAACCCAACCAGACTTCAACCGATGTCCCAGGGTTAGCCCGTCGCAAAGGACCGACGTCACATTTTGGCGTCGTGACTGAACAAGGAGTCGGGTGTCACAAATAGTGCCGCGACCAGTACGGGTGTCACAAACGGTGCCCTGACCAGGACAGAGAAAGGGTTGGGTATCACAAATGGTGCCGTGACCAGGACAGAGGAGGAGTTGGGTGTCACAAATGGTGCCCTGACTAGGACAGAGGATATGAAGAGGGTGGGTGTCACACAGTCACAAACATAGACAGAGGTCCTGTTGACACTACAATGGCAATAATTGATACAGGTTTGATTTGCTCTAAACACAAAGGTAGACATAGGTCCAATTTGCGTTAGTTACAAAGCTAGACAGAAATCCTGTTTACACTAATGTATATATTTATTTCAGTGAGAAGATGAAACTATGGATTCTTGTATATATATATATGGAGCAGAGACAAAAATACAACACACACCAGTTACAATTAAATTAGGTCCAGTTTACGATAGCTGCAAAGGTAGACATGGGTCCTATTTGTGCTAGTCACAAAGGTAAACAAGTCCTATTTGCACTAGTCACAAAGGTAGACATGAATCCAATTAGCACTAGTCACAAAGGTAGACATGTGTCCAATTTGCACTATTAGAAAAGGTAGACATGTGTCCAATTTGCACTAGTTGCAAAGGTAGACATGGGTTCAATTTGTGCTAGTCACAAAGGTAGCCAGAGGTTCTGTCTACACTAGTGTAACATTATCATCATGTATTTCACTGAGAAGATGAAACTGTGGATTCTTTTATGTATATGGAACAGGGAGAAAAATACAATACACACCAATTGCATTTGGGTTAAAAGAAAAGGCAATTCATTAGGGGGAAATGTATAGAAAGTGCACCAATTTCTGAGTTTTCCATGGTAAGTTTATGCCCAAGTTCATACAGCATATCACTTTTCTTAACAAAACTTTTGCTATTACAATGTGGGATATTCGAAAACAATAGTGATAAAAATCAAAACAGTAACAATGGAAAGCTGAATGCTGTCTACTAGGGTTATGTATTGAGATATATCACACATTAAAAATATCAACATTGAAGCTTAAAGTTAAGAATTCCTGTTCTTGATGTAAAATTGCAATTGACATTTGTTGTAATTCTTGCCAACCACTATATAAATATAAATATTTATATATATATATATATATATATATATATATATATATATATATATATATATATATATAAACAACTCCATTGATAAAAATGTTATTATTTGTGTATTTAATTTCTGAGATGAGGAATCATCAATATACTTTTCAGTTTCAAGTGTCATGGCCTAAGGAAGGTTTAAAGAATGCTTAGGTCTGCTGCTAAGAAGGTTGGTTCACTGCCAGATAATTTTTTGTGTCAGAATCCTTCTTGCACATTTATAAATCTACCATTCATCCATGCTGCCATATCTGGTCTGGTGTTCCTGCTATTTATCTCGAGATTCTTGATAAAATCGAAAGAAAAGCCTGTAATATTATTGGTCCTGACCTGGCATCTTGACTTCAGTCATTTTCCCACCACTACTACATGGCTTCCCTCTGTCTTTCCTATAAATATTTTCATGGCTGTTGTTCTAATGATCTCTCCTCCTTGGTACCTCGACCACATGAATTCAAGCATAGTACTAGATTGGCAACTAGGTCTCATTGTTTTATTGTTGAAATAAATAGATCTAACTGTAAATTCTATTCTGATAGTCTCTTTCTTGTCTTTTTCACCTGTGGAACTCTTTTTTGTTTTCTTGCTTCCCTACAATCTTCAAAAATTTAAATCAATTGCCATTATCTGTTTCCATGAATCTTGTTCTTTTATTGTTCTTTCTCCTCATTAAAGTTTTCTCATTCTCTTCTTCTCTCAGTAACTCCTTGTGTCCCCGAGGACACATGTCCCAGTGGATAAAAGCTTTGGTTGAAGTAATCCAGTGTGAGTTCAATACTTGGCCAGGTGAACAAGAACTTGGAGTGTTGAGTTACTAAAGGGAAATAACTGAAACTGAGACAGCCAGAAAGGCATGAAACTAGAACAATCTACCTCAATGGATGAAATAAAGGGTTCGGTTTGAAATTCCAGCATATATCAGAGTATATAACGACCGAAATGTTGTGAATGGCAATAAAAATGAGGACAATAGTCCAAAAATCTAAATAGTGTAAATAGTTGCAATATCTCATCTCAGAAATATAGAGAAATGTCCTTATGTCTTAGTGGAATTATTGCTTTGTTTGGGGTGAAATGGTTAAAAACAAAAATCTAATAAAAAAATAATTTATAACTAATGATAATAATTTATAAAATGATAACTGACATCCATTAAACATGGCATGTGGAACTAGAACAGTCTACCCCAATGAGCGAAATAAAGGGTTCAGTTCGACATTCCAACCACCTGAAGAAAGCCGGAGCATACAACAGCCGAAACATTGTAATAAATATGGTGACAAAGATGAGGACAATAGTCCAAATAATGTACATTATACCTCATCTCAGACATATAGACAGATAAAAAATAATTTTCCCTATTTTTTTACAAGTGGACAAGTGTACATAAGTAGGGTCACACATTTTTTAGGTAGTACTCTGAAATTCTTTGTGGAAGGTAGAGGTGGTAAAAATTAGGCCTTGTAAAAATATTCAACTTGTCCACAAGGAAAAAGAAAGAGAAAAGAAGAAACCAGTAAAAGTGTAAGTACAAATTTTTATGTTCCAGAAATTCTTGCAGTGTTTTAAAAAAATCATTTCTTTTTTCAGTCCAGATTCTTCCTATGAAGAAAGACAGTTCTTATGCTTCAGGAGACATGGGAAGATATTTTTACTGTGTAACTGACAAATATGTCTCAATAAGGAATTGGGTTTGCTCAACTCACTCAAAGAATTATTACTAGGTATTTTTTCTGCTTATATAAAAGTTTACTTTAACTTTATACTTCTTATGTCTAAACTTTGTAATTTTATTTACTATTTATTTACTTTTTTCTTTCTTCAATAGGAGTAGATATATTCACCTATCAACTGGTTCACACACCTCCCCAGTCTTTTGAACAGGATTAGGGGTTTATCCCTTGTTTCCTGTTTAGAATTGGGTTTCCAGTTCTTTCTAAAGTCCTTTTATTCTCCTTCACTCCCAGTAACCCTTTGTGTCTTAATGGCTTTATTGCCTTGCTTAGAGTGAAATGATTAAAGAAAAAAAAACAGAAATTTAGCATGTAGCCAAAATGATTAATTAACTGATTAATTAACAGAATATGTTCTAATAATGTGTCTGCTATAATTTGAATCTAATTTGTTCATTTTACCAAATCTTAATTTATATGCATTTTAAAATCTTTTCTTAAAAACACTGTTTTCTTCAATAGAAAATGAAACAAAAAAATCTGGAGTGATTTGCAATTATACAAAAAACAATAATGATTTTTAGAAAAATATCATAATCATGATGAAATCTTGCCTAATCTGTTCCAAGGAGAATTCTGCAGAATTAAAATAGCATAATCTTTAACATTCTAAATAAAACCTGCCAAGGTTCTACTGAAATATTGCCGTATTGAAATATAATTTTTAATTACTAAATGGCCTGGCATAGTTTATCTACAAAAATTCTGATGTATTGAAATATAATAATATTTATTTTCTAAATGTTCTCACATAGCTTGTCTTGTGGGTTATCCCCATATATCTTTGCCAGTTTTGCCAAGAAATCATTAGGTGGTGCTTTCAACAAAAACAAAGCACTTTTTGTCTTTCTCACATTTATCTCCCTTTTCCTCCCAGCATGCTTTAGTGACAACACCTCCAGGACCATGTTACCAAGCATGGAGATATTTTTCCTCTCAGTGAATGAACTTTATTCATACGCATGCTCGCACACGTGTATAACCTACATAATTTTCTAACTCATAATGTCTCCCTTCTTTTGCACCCATTTTGCATATTTTCTCTCTTTTTATTCAGTGTTATAAAAACTAAAATATAAAATATCACCTTGTTGAAATTCATTCCATTTCCTTATACCTGTCATTTACATGTGCAAAATATTGTA